>PVIW01006269.1:0-68275 GCA_004026585.1 Noctilio leporinus | reverse complement strand
AGCCCAAAAATGCTTCAGATGGGAAGAGAATGTTGTTCCATCAGGTACAGACTATTCCTCAC
This sequence comes from Noctilio leporinus, assembly GCA_004026585.1. Classification (NCBI taxonomy): domain Eukaryota; kingdom Metazoa; phylum Chordata; class Mammalia; order Chiroptera; family Noctilionidae; genus Noctilio; species Noctilio leporinus. The sequence goes on along the minus strand of PVIW01006269.1, from coordinate 68,213 downwards.
ACTTCCAGTGTCATGGGTTACTACTTCATTTTTCTCAGCAGAACTTAACCAGAAGATTCCCCCTGAATTTGTATGGCTGCTGGTAGTATCTCTGCCTTAGCCCTCCGAACTTTTGTGTGTTCATTTCTGTTGCTGCCTTGGATTGTGGCCCAGGGCTGCTATCTTCCATTTAGTGTCCTGGATGCTTGGTTAGTAAGAATACAAAGAGAAGCAAACCTAGTGAGTAAAATTGATGTGGCATGGAAGGTACAGGAAATATATTTTTTCCAATGGTCTCTAACTTTAACCTGTATATGGTCACATTTCTCTTTTCAAAACTAAGCCTAGATTTGGTGAAGACACTTGCTGAGTATCTTTATGCTTTCAGGAAGCATAAAAAACAGCTAAAAAAATAAAGTATTGGAACAATCAGGACCCTTACTGGAAATATACACAATGAATAAAGTAAATTTCAAATGATTTAAGAGTTTCATGAAACAGGTAAATAACCATACTATAGTTTAAATAGAAGAGGACATCTACCAAAACTCTGGAGGTACAAGGACTTTCTGATCTTTAAAGCACCAGTAGAACTCTCAAAGAAAAAAAAATCAAGACAAAATGAAAAGCTACTGTATATAAACAAAGAAAAAGTTCAAGCAAACACATAACCAAAAATAAAAAAGAAATAAAAATATTGTTTTGCTGAGTTCAAGTATGGCAATCTCAAAAGGTCACATACTGTGTGGTTCATCTGTATAATATTCTCAAATGACACAGTTATAGAGATGGAAAAGAGATCAGTAGTTTCCAGAGGTCAGAGATGAGAGGAGGGGATGTGTATTTTATTTCAAAATTATTTTTCCTGTTATTTTAAATTTAATTTTTGTTCAATGTATTGAGGCGGCATTTGTTAATAAAACCATACAGGTTTCAAGTATACAACTTAATGTAACATCTGCATACTGCAATGTGTGCTCACCATTCCAAGTCAAGTCTCTTTCCATCTTCATTTATCCCCCTTTGCTCACACCCACTTCCACCATACTGCTGTGTCTATGTGTCATATATACATGTGACAGACTGTCAGTCTGTTCTATTTTTTAAAAATAGTATTTAAAATTTACTATTATTGTGATATAATTGATGTATAGCATGTAAGTTTAAGGTATAACAGTGTCTTGATTTGATATATTTATATATTGCAATATGATTACTATTATCACCTTAATTTTAGCTAACACCTCTATCCATAGATATAATTTAAAATTTACTAGTAGCCATATTATAAACAGTAAAAAAATAACAGGTGAAATGATTTTAATATTTTATTTAACCAAAACATTCAAAATGTTATAATTTTAACATGTAATTTATAAAAAGGTGATTGATAAGATTTAATTTTTTTCTTATTTTCCATACTTGAAATTATTTGGAGCCTCAAGGGACTTAAAAATTCCTTAATTTAATGTCCTGCCAAGTGCAATTTTCCTTGGATTCTAGGATTTACTAAATATCTATGGATTCTAGGACTTAATAAATATATCAAAAGTACTTATACCTCAAGCTCTGGATGCAAGGAAAAAAAAACACAGAGACAGAGCTGGGGGAGGGACCTCCACCTCAGCTTCTTCCCTCCTCTCCCAGCCTCAGGGACTTCATGAAGTCACAGGCATGCATGGAAGGGAGAGCAGGTCATGAGATACACAAACTTAGATCTTCATAGTTCCTCCATGGGAAGTCCTTCTGATGCCTGCCCACTCTCATTCATGCTTTAGCCTCAGTGTTTTTCTCAGGAGAGCCCAGCATGTGCAGAAAGTGATACTTTTAACACTTTTTCTCCCAATAACCACAGAACTCCATCCCTCAATTCCTTCAGGACAGATTAAAAGTCACCTCTCAGGAAAGCTAACCCAGAAGATAGTTTACAACAGCGCCCCCATCTCACCTACCTTATTTTTCTCTAGATCGCTCTACTTTTTGACACCTCAGTTGCTTTATTGTTCATTCTTCATGTCTTCCATCAGCTGGTGAGCTCTATGAAGGCAGGGATTTTTGCCTGCTTTGCTTTGATGCATCCCAATGTGGTTAGAATCATGTCTGGCACATAGTCAATGCTCAATAAATATTTGTTAACAAATTAAACATACTTAAGTTTTTGTCTCTGTTATATCTACTGGAGCCGATACCCAATCATCCTGGATATGTACTGTTTGTTTTGTAATGTTTCTGTTCAATTATGTAGGCGTAATTGAATTAAACCCCCAGTATCTGAGGATGTAGACACATAATTATTTGATCTTGCTTAACAGATAGGCTTTTCTCTATTTCATGTCACAAGTCCAGCAAACCTTTGGGAAGAGAGTAAACTGGGTTAGGTCTCTTCCCTTGGGGCTTAACATTATGAAGTATCTTTTATGGGTCATATTAGTCCTGTCTTAAGTCAACTAGCTGGATGACCATGGAGAGAAATTCACAAAGAAGAAGGGAAGAGTCAGATATTTTCAACCTCATGTCTAAAAGGTCTGCGAGGGGTGTTATTCTCCTGTTAAATCTCACAGTTTAAAATACAGCTTCTTCATATCCAGCTACTTTGGCTGATTAGCCATGATTCTGTAGTGGCATAGAAACTAAAGGGCACATTGGAAGTCAAGGCACACACTGGGGATCATAGCAGAGAATAGCACTAGTAAAGACATGACAGAGCTTTCCCTCTTAATCAGAAGAAATAGAAGACTATTGCTGACTAGCATTGACAGAAATGTTTTAACAACCACTGAACTGGGCAAGAATTATATGCAACAGTTGGAACTATGTATTTTCAGCACTAAGGACAGAGAATAGGTTATTTTTGAGAATTAACTGCATTTTTTAATGCTTCTCTCTCTAGAGCAGAGAAAACCAGGATAGGACTATTGTGCTCACTCAGCTCCCATTTTTTTATTTTTTGCCTTAATAAAGAGAAGAAAATCATGGAAAGAGTGAAAGATACTATTTTGATGGCAATACAGAATGCTTAATTCATACCTATTTACATATTACTTCTTTCTTTCTAGAATATAAGGGGAAAGCATTTATATTAAAATAGTATTTAGCTTGATCAATAATTATAATGATAAAAATTAGAAATAACCAAAGTGATTAATAATTAAGTAGAATATTCTCCTTTCTGATACTATATCTATATAACATCTAGAACACTAGCATCTATTACAAAAAAATATGCAGTACATATTACAAAATAAATGAATGCATGAACAACTATTTAAATGAATTATCTGGCCCTGGCTGGTGGCATAGTGGATAAGGCACTGGCCTTATCCACAAGCTCAAAGGTTGCTGGTTCAAGTCCCAGCCAGGGCACATAACTAGGTTGCAAGCCAGGTCTCCAGCCAGGTCTGTAGCTAGAGGCAGGTGAAAGGCAACCACACATTAATGTTTCTCTCTCCCTCTCTGACTCTCTTCCTTCCCCTCTCTCTAAAAAAATAATAAAATCTTTAAAAATAAATAAATAATCTACTCTCAGATTATAAATCCTATGATTATAAATTATAAATAATAAATATAAATGATAATTCCAGGATTGTAAATCCTACACTGTTATTGAAATGCTTGTGTTAATCATGATATGGAAAATATAAATATGATAACATTGAGTAAAAAATGAAATCAAATGTAGTGTCTGCAGTAATAATTCCTAAAATTTAGCATACATCATGTTACCTGGAGGACTTGTTAACACACAAGTTATTCACTCTCAACACCTGTTTCAGTTTCAATAGGTCTGGAAGGGGGCCCAATAATTCACATTTCTAGCAGGTTCCCAGGTGATGCTCTGGCTGATGGTCTCAATACCATATTTTGAAAGTTACTGGTCTAAACAATGATTATGAGTAGGTAAAATAAGAAAATTAATTATATTTGATAAAGTATTGAACAAGTAAAATTATGCCAAGAAAATATTGAGGATAAAGTGTTAACAGTGATTATTTTTGGTGAAATCATGGCTTCTAGTTCTCTTCTTTCTATTTTTTACATTTTCCAGTTTTTTGTAGCCATTTATGTTAGTTTCAAGTGAAAAACTACAAAGGCCAACTAGCTTAAATATACAAACAAAAGCAAACTGAAATGTGGTGAGTGCACAATAAAGGGAAATATTAATTTTCTCTGAAGAGATAGTAATGAAATCTGGAATGAAGGGGCTAACTTCAGTGACTGATCTGAGCTTACTTCTAGTATTGCTTACATAGCCTCTGATGCTAAATTGATCCTTTGCCTGCAACCTAAATTCAATCTCTTCTAGAAACTCTTCTTCACTTTTCTAAAGAAGACCCCATTGATGTTGATGACAGTTTAGCCCACATTTAATTTGATTATTTTTTGTTCTTGGGGACTCAAGTTTCCTTGAGACCAGGCCTCAGGTTGCTGCTTTGTTAATATGCCATCGGGCTGGGTGTGTGAAAGTACTTCCATTTCTCCTGCTCATTTGAGTTCAGATTTTTTATTTGCCCATCTCGATCCACTACTGTATATACTATTGTCTCTGTAAGAGGTTGATAATTTTGTATCCAATAACCTATTTATTTAATAATTTTAATATTAGAAGAAAAGCTTTCCAAAGATTAAATAAGAAGAGATAAAAAATAAATTCCTACTCCAAAGTTTAGCTGTAGTGGGGTTTGGACCTGGCACCCTCAGCAATGAAGAACATGTGCTTTACCATTGATCTATGTACTATCTCTTTGTAGATAATTTTGAACTGCATCAAAAGGTTCTCTTGGGTTCTGATTATAGATGGTCTGGCTAATGGAAAGTACTAGAAGGTGGGAGTGGAGTAAGGTTAGCATATTTTATTCCTAGGACCCTACTAGGCCATGGGTTGGCAGTGGCTTCATTACTGCAATGAAGGCCTTACCTCCTCTAGAATTTTTCTTTGCCCTAGCTCCACTTCTCTCTATAAATTCTGCTATTGGCTTCCTTCCTTTATCCCTTCAGTCATAGAATATTATTTCTCCCTTTGCTACCAGTTTGATGATGCCTTCCTGCTCATTATTGGTTCCCCTTAATCCTGCCAATATCTTGTACATAAGCCCTTTATTAAATTTTCCTAAAATTACCTTATTTGAGTGATTCATGTGTTTTCTGCTGGGACTTTTGCTGGTACACCTCCTGTTCATTTTAATTTTATTATCTATAGATATATGCCTTCATCTTACAGAATATAAGAGGCAGAGGCTCCCTATAGCCTAGCATGAAGTATAAAGAGCACAGGCTTTAGAGAAAATCATATTGTTTCAAATATGAATTCTGCTACATCCTTCTTAAATAATGCAGCTAATTTATTTAAGAGATTCAACTTTGTTTTCTTTGAGAAGTGATGATTATCATCTCTCACTCACTGAGCTGCTAAAGGGTTAAGTGAGAAAATGTGTAAAGTATCTAGCACTTGGCACATATATATGTGATCTAAACTTACATTTCCCCCTTTTCTCTCTATGCTGGAACCAGCCACACCAATAAAAGAAGAAAGTTGTTTTGTTATTTCACTGTATCTCTACAACTGTTCCAAGCATCCTCTGCTGCAGATTCAGTCCCCTTCCAAATTCATAACCAATTCTTGCTTTTCAGGATAAGGTACTTCCACCATCTATGTATCTCTGTTGCCTGAGCATGGGACCATTTGAGTCCTAGATAGTTTACCTTCTTTCCTGAGTGGGACCCAACAAGCAGACAAATTGCTAGTTTCTCCGCTAAAACACGATGATCTTCCCTACACGTTGCTTGCTTTGTTTAATTAATATTCACTGATTTATTAACTTTAGGAAGAAACATGTGCAAAGTACACTGGACCTGGAAAGCTCAATATTTGTAGGGAATGTATTTTATATGCCTGCGGTTATGGGCCATAGCGTCATAACTCTGATAAGCAATTTAAACAATTGTTTGAAATTTCCCATGAAAGAACTGAGTTAGAGTCACATTTCAAGGACATTTACATGGTGAAGTTTGTTTTCTTTATAAGTTTTGATTAAATATAATGGGGATGTTTCTAATAATTGGAGATTATTGTCCTTACTCCTGGCAGTGTAAAATTAAGAGGAAACAAAAAAGAAAGTCAGAGAGACTTTTTGAGTGGGAAGGTTATCCAGATAACTCCTCTTATTTTAATATTTTAGTCCTTGAACTGTATAGCATTCTAATAGGAGGTCCAGGTCCAGGGACTTTCTTCCTGTCTCAATTTTGTTACCAATGTGTTTGTTGTTATTGTTGTTGTTTGTCATATACTGAGTCTCCGAAAAGGTTTACCCTTCAGGATACGGGGAAATAATGGGAAAAGGGAACTTTTCACTTACTGATAAATGTATCTAACAATCAGGCATGTATACAGCAGTCAGGTGTCTCTAATCAGGAGGATGGGAAAGAACAGCTGCATGGTGAATAAAGGCTCATTGGCCACCAGAAAGATAAATGGGGAACAGTTGGTTTTGCATCCGAGTCATACCTCCCATAATGCCCTAGTCCCTGATTTTCTGTGACACAAATATTCTCCCAGGCTAAAGGGTAAGACACATTTATAGATGATTGAGACAGCTGTTGTTGTTAAAGAGGATAATTTGTCCCAGCTTCAGAAATTGCTCTCATTGGTCACCATGGAAGTGAGCCCAGATGCTTTCTGTTATGAAATTCAATGTCAAACCAATTATTGAATGTACTGATGCATCATGATATCTGAGATGAAGAAAATGCAAATTAGGCCATTTCCTCTTCTTATATTTAAATTCTCACAATTTATACTTTCACAGTTTATGCTGACTCCTAGGCAGTAGAAATGTTGTTTGCCTAGTCCATCCAAAGGTAGGTATATAACATTTCAAAAGACAGCAAAGTTAATGAAAATAATATTGATTAAATTTATCTTTTTGTGGGTAGTATTAATGTAGACAGATGAAACCTAAATGGATGGCTTAAAACAAGCTTTAACTCTATTTGGGTACTTCCAGGACCTCCTTGGTCCTGCTGGGAGGAACAAAGTTGCACCCACAGGGAGGCTGTCCTGGGCCACATCCTGCCTGTGGCACCTGCCTGGGGGATCTCGCAAATATGGCAACTAGTCTTGGAAAATTAGTTTATATTTATTTCTAGCCTTAGTTTTGTTTTGTTTTTTACTATGTAAAATGGGAATTAAAATACTCAGTTAAGAAACTCTACATTTTGCATTGATTTCTTTTTTTTTTTTTTTTTAGATTGCTGCAAAAGCTTCTTGTTAAGTAATTAATAATGAAAAGATAAACATCAGGACCATGATTTGTTCAAAGAACTGAATTTCAAACATAAAATCACTTATTGGAAGTGAAACACTTTATGCATACTATTATATATATCTTAATGTGTGTGTATATATATATATATATGCAACATAAGTATAAATACATATGTGTTATTTTTGTTGGTTGGTTTTTGGCTTGATTTAAGTTCAATTTTTGTCATTTGCAATCAAGGATTCTGACTAGTATAGACAGAACAATCAACAACCAGAACAAAAAAAAGGAAATTAAAGAAAGGTAACCAGATGGATACTGTTTCAAACACTGGTTTATGGATTTAAAAAGAGCTCTACTGCTGTCTTATTCATATGTATTTGTCTATGACTTAAGCATGATGTTTAGAGAGGTAGAAGTATGTCTTTACTTTAAAGAGACTGCCTCTAATATTGTTTTATAATACCTTTTAGATACAGCTAAGCATACTTATACTAAGAAAGCACTCTTATATTTTTTAGTTTATTAAAAGTAACTTAAAAAATGACTATTATGGAAGAGCATAAATTATTTTCTCTATTTATTGACATAGTTTTTCTTTTAATTGGTTAATATAGTAACTTGCAATATCATATTCTTTCACTCTTTATTAAACATTGTATTAGTTTCAAGTATAGAACATAATGATTCCATATTTGTACATATTGTGAAATGACCACCACAATAAGTCTAGTTAACTTCCATCACATATAGTTATAATTTTTTCTTGTTAAGTATAATATATTTTTTCTATGTATTTTTAAATTGTATTTTAGGCCCTGGCTGGTGTGGGCCTGTGGGTTGATCGCCAGCCTGTGAACCAAAGGGTCGCAGGTTTGATTCTCAGTCAGGGTACATGCCTGGGTTGCAGGCCAGATCCCCAGTTGGGGGCTCATGAGAGGCAACCAACATTAATGTTTCTCTTCATCTCTTTCTTCCTCCCTACCCCTCTCTCTAAAAATAAACAAAATCTTAAAAAGTAAAAAGGATAATAAATAAATAAATGCATTTTATTGTTTATACTGTTACAGTCATTTCCACTTTTTCCCCATTTGCCCATCTCCACTCAGTCACCTCCACTCCCTTAGGCAATCCCTACACCATTGTGTGTGTCCATGGATCATGCATATATGTTCTTTATCTTACCCCTTCACCTTCTTCATCTAATAATTTAAAAATATGCAGTACAGTACTATTACCTGTAGTTACTGTGCTATACATTGCATCACATGACTAATTTATTTTATAACTGGAAGTTTGAACCTTTTGACCCCCTTTACTCATTTCATACAAACCTCACCACTGTTCTGCTTGTGGAAACCACCATTCTGTTCTCTGTCAATGAGTTCCACTTTTTTAAGAAAAATAGCTTTGCAGGTATATAATTTATATACCATAAAATGTACCTATAAAAATTTTTATAAATTTATACATCTGTATAACCATTACCACAGTTCAGTTTTAGAAATATTTTCAGTATAACAAAATTTTCTTCATTTCTATATGAAGTTAATTTTTTCTTTCTGACAAATACCTACCTACTTACTTTCTGTCCTATAGATTTTTCTTTCTTAGAAATTTTATTTGAAAGGAATCATAATATGCATATCTGATTTCTTTCATTGTGCATAATGATTTGATATTACAGTGTTGTATGCTTCTTTATATTGCTAAGTAGTATTCCATTATATAGATATATGTTGTATCATTTATCCATTTATTGATTGATTGCTTTATATTTGGATTATTTCCAGATTTTGTCTACTATATATAATATATTCATATTTATTTGTGTGTGTTATTTATGTGGACTGTATTTTCATTTAATATGAATAAGTATCTAGAAGTGGAATCAGTTGGTCACATAGTAAATGTGTGTTTGTTTAAGAAAATGCCACCTTGATCCTAAAGTAGTTGTCTCGTTTTACATCCTCATGAGTATTATGTGTAAAGAGTGAGAGTTTTGGTTTCTTTTTTATTTCATAAATGTAGTAGTGAATGCATGATGAAATCTCATTATTTTTTACTTTTAAATGTTTTTTTTTTAAATTTGAAATAAGTTTAGGGTAGCACAGATGTTGCAAAATTAGTATAACACCATTCATAACTATAAACCAATTATTAAAACCACAGAATTGGTATTGATACAATACTATTAAATAATCTACATATCTTATTTGTATTTCACCAGATTTATATGCACTTTTTGGGGGCTGTAGTTCTGGAAAATTTTATTACAGCTGGAGAGTAGTGTAACCATCACCACGTCAGAATACAGAACTATTTCCATCACCTCAAAAAAATTGTGTTGTGCTACCCAATTCTTTCCCCATGTAACCCTCACCCTTGGAAACTATTGATCTGATATCCATTACCATAATTTTTCCCCTTCATAAATGTTATGCAAAAAGAATCATTCAGTTTGTAGCCTTTTCAATTGGCCTTTTTGACTCAATAGAATGCTCTTGAGATTCATGCAGGTTGATGTGCCTATCACTGGTTTTATACTTTTCTTTTATTGCAGAGTCCATTGTATGGATGCACCACAATTTGCTTAACCATGAAAACAACTACAGAACATTTGAATTGGTTTCAGTTTTCGATAGCTGATGTGAATATTTGTGTACAGAAATTTTATGTGAATGTAAGTTTTTACTTTTTTAGGAAAGGGTTATAAATTTGGCTCATGACCAGGTTTTGTAAAAGGTTTGTAATACACCCACTAGCATATTTATAATCAATAAGAGTAACAGTGCCAAGTACTGAAAATGGTGAGGAGAAACTAGATGTTCTCAGACATTGCATATGACATATGTTACCCATTGATGAGAAGATAAAATGGGACTACATTGGAATTAATTTGAGTTTCTTAAATAAATATACATTTACCAGGTGATTTACCAATTTGATCTCTAGCTCTTTATCCACATCCTAAATGAAAACATGTTCATGCAAATGTAAAAAATGTTTTTATATTTTTACAGGTTTGAAAAAAATAAGCCCTGGATGGTGGATAAGGTACCAGCCTGCAAACCCAAAGGTTGCTGGTTCAATTTTCAGCCAGGGCACATAACCAGGTTGCAAGCCAGGTCTGCAGCCAGGTCCATAGCTGGAGGTGAAAGGCAACCATACATTGATGTCTCTCCTCTTTCCCTCTCTGACTTTATCCCTTCCCCTTTTTCTAAAAGTAATAAATAAAATCTTTAAAAAAAGAAAAAAGAAAAAAAGAAAATGAACTATATGAAACAGAGACGGTATTTGGCTCGCAAAACCAGAAACATTTATCTAGCACTTTACAGAAAAAGTTTGCCAGCCTCTGCTCAGGAGTAAACACTGGAGAGTACATCAGTGGATGATGTGCTAAGTGCATATTTGATTTTATAAGAAACAATCAAACTTTTCCAAAGTGGCTGGGAAATTCTGTATTCCCATTGGCAGTGTATCAGTTACTCTACATTCTCATCAGCATTTAGTAAGAAATGTAATTGCAAAAGTTTTAATAGGGTCATGGTAGCTTATTGAGCTTGCAATTTGCTTTCTAGGGCTTAATGATATTGATTATATTTATTTACTATCCATATGTGTTTTTTAATGAAATGCCAGTTTGAGTATTTTTTTTCTGTTTTTTAATTGAATTATGTATTTTCTTACTGTTGAGGTGTCAGGTTTCTTTACTCAATTCCCTTTTTGGTTATTTGGATTTGCAAATATTTTCTCTCAGATGGTAGCTTATTCTTTCTTTCTCTAAAACAATTTTTTCATACAGCATATATTTTCACTTGATAAAGTCCTGTTTTATTGACATTTTCTTTCATGTATTTTTTGCATTTGATGTCATATCTAAAACTTCATGTAACTCTAGGTGTTAAGAGATTTTCTTCTTTGTTTTCTTATAAAAAAGTAAATGTTTTACATTGACATTTGGATCTAGAATCTAATTGAGCTAACATTTATGTAAAATGGGAGGTTTTATTTGAATATATTGAGTTTTAAAATTGGATAATGTGATTATCCTGTTATCTAACAAGAGAGAGAAAGAAAGAAAGAGAGGTGGAGGAGAGAGAAGCCCATCGGCTTGCCGCCACAAAAACTGAACTCAAAAGGCAGATGCTGGTGTGGGAAGAAAAAAAGGTTGAAGGGTTTATTCAGGTGCTGCATAACCTGGGAGAATGGTAGACTCCCATCTCAGAGACCATCTTCTCTACAAAACCCAGACAAAGCCCAGCCTTCCTCAGCAAGACCAAAACAAAAGGCAGTGCCCAGAGTCCCTGTTCCATTTTGAGTGCCACCCTTTGGAGGGCACAAGCAGCTGCTAAGTGGTCATCCAGGCAACTTAGCTTGTTCCCGGGGGCTGTCCCACTTCAGGCTCCCCACTGGAGGCTGCATGTGGAGCCATTGCGGTCATGGGTCATGCTGCTGCTGGGGTCACAGAGTCTCATGCTCCTAGATGAGAAAGTGCACAAGCACACCAGTGAATGTCTCACTGGGTGAGCAAAAGGGTGAGAGGCTCCCTTCTGGAAGCCACGGGCCATGCAGCTATGAAGGCCATGTAATCCATGGAGAGGACAGGTCAGTGCGCCCTCTGAGTGCAGATCCTGAGTATTGAGCAGTGAGCAAGAGAAGGGAGAGAGAGAGAGAGAGAGAGAGAGAGAGAGAGAGAGAGAGAGAGAGAGAGAGAGAGAGTGTTTCTTAGTTCCTCTGGGGACTCTATCCATTTTGGGTGTGGGATGGACCAGGTGTTTCTCCGAATGACCACTTCCTACACTTCCCATGCTTTGGGTGGGTCCAACTCCCAACCAATTCCTTCTTTCCTCAAGCTAGGCTGACATAACAGTCCTCTGATCCAGAATGCTTTTCCCTACTATATTCTGACTTATATGGCACACGTGCCCACCTTCCACTTCCTAAACTTACCCATGCTCTGCATGTGTCCAGCCCCCAGCCTGGTACCGGAAGGGTGAGAGCAAGGGCCTTTCCCCTTATCCAGTTATCTTTCCAGCTTTTAGCATGCCCCAGGCCCTATCCATTAATCCCTCTAGCCATTAGCAACTCATTGTGAGAATCTCCCCCTGCCACCTTCCTGCCCTTCCTGCAGGTGGGGAAGACACCCCTGACTCTGTGAGAACCCAAGGCTTCCCAGGTTTTCTGCCCTCCCCTGGACTGCACTGAGGCGGCTCTGCCATCTCTGAGTGCGTGGTCCACTGCAACCAGATGCAACTCTTGCTCCCATCGGGGGAAGTGGTGCCCTGCTGCTCCTGGTGTCCTTTGGGGTTCCTGCTGCTCTGTCCTGGCAACTGTGCGGTCCTGTGCTGCTGTCAGCCTAACCTCCAGGCGCTGAGTCCTACCACACAGGGGTACCTACTCTTCCCTGCAGCTTGGCAGACACCTCGGTTCGGTGCATGGTGAATGGCTCGAAGAGGGTGCGGGCTCGTCCACTGGTAACAATTCCTTTAATTATATTCTTCCTTTAAAAATGTTTTAGCGATTTTAATCCCTTTTCCATTCCTATTTTAGAAAGAGCTTAGCATTTTTCAACAAAAATGCCACTGGAATTTTGGTAGGGTTACATAGACTCTACATATCTATTGGGAGACAAGTGCATATTAAATTTTGGAATGTACCAATCTGAATATAGAGTGTTTTGCTCTAGTGTTGAATGCCCCTTTATTTTTTAAAACAGTATTTCATATTTTAAATTTCAGGTGTTTCACTCGAAATTACTGAAAAACATGGACAGTTAGGAAAAAATCACTATCTCCCTTGATTGCCCAACAAACTATGTATCTGCTTTTTAAAAATAAACATTTTTATTTATTATTATTTTTAGAGAGACGAGAAGAGAGAGAGGCAGAGAGGGAGAGAAACATCAATGTATGGTTGCCTTTCACCTGCCTCCAGCTACGGACCTGGATGGAGACCTGGCTTGCAACCTGGTTATGTGCCCTGGCTGGGAGCAGCATTTGGGTTCCCAGGAGGTTGCCTTTCCTCTGAGCCACCAGCCAGGGCCTATATCAGCTTTTTAAAAGACACATTTCACGTAGTTTTATTTTTGTAGTTTGTATATTTTAAGTTTTGTACCACTCGAGGACAGATGTATCGCTATTACTATGGACATGTTTACATGATTCATGTTGTGTAGGCACTTAAGAGGCATATGTCTTTGTAAGAAGAGCATAAATAATACATTAGAGAAATAAGAAAGATTAAATTGTTTTGAATATCAAAGGAAAAAGACTAGCTTTATATATCTGTAAAATAACTATCAGTATCTGTCAGTTCACAAGGGAAATATTTACCTGAGCATCTCCTTGACTTAGTTAATGTACCTAGTTAATACTGTTCAATCTTATTCCTAAAATTTAAAAAAAAATGTTCTCATAAAAGATTATTTTAGTTTTCTGTCTTAGATGCTGATTTTCAGGACTTCTGAAAGATATATGTCTAGTAAAAATTACATTTAAGTAAAAAAATTCTGTAGTCATTTTGAAATTACCTTATGAAACTATTAGGTTGATTAATAAAGTATCATATTTTTGTTTTTAGGAAATATTTGTATGAGAAATACTATTGTATATTTTCATCTAAGGACTAAGATGGTATATATGATTAACTCATTAATAGTCTGAGAGTCTCCAATTGTACATCATATTGAAGATTATAATAAGATTATGCAGTCTATTTATTCTTCATGTGGAACTGCAAGTTAGAATACTTTTGAAAATAAGTTTTAGCAGTGGCTCCAACTTCATGAAGTATTATCATTATAACCTCATCTATTCCATGAATAGACTATTTTGACAAGACAGTATTAAATTAAACTTGCAAATTCAATGGAAAGCTTGGTTTCCTTTAAGATGCTATGATTGATAAATAAGAAAAAGATAATTAATCACCTTAAATAAGTGTCATTTCTTAGTCATGTTTTAAAGATGTACAGAATTTTGTTTCAATTTGTTTCCTCTTTATCATTAGTTTTCAAAGTTCTTTTTGATAAAAAATATCCCTTTACCAAATTGCAAATAACTGCCATGAGCAATGAAAACTTTTTATTTAGAGGGCTTAGGAAAAATCAAAATCTGCCATGATGAGATTTAAAAATTGTTGTGATTTAAATTATATATATATATATTATTTATTATTTTTTAGAGAGAGGGAAAGGGAGAGGGCATCAATATATGATTGCCTTTCATCTGCCTCCAGCAAAGAACCTGGCTGGAGACCTGGCTTGCTACCTGGTTATGTGTGCCCTGGCTGGGAATTGAACCAGTGACCTTTGGGTTTGCAGACTGGCACCTTATCCACTGTGCCACCAGCCAGGGCTAAAAATTGTTATGCTTCTTAAATACCTATTAAAATTTTCATTGCTAAAATAATATACTATGAAATATATATGGGTATAAGAAGCCAATTTAGCACAGTCAACTTTCTTACTAAGGTCTTCTGTGCATTATTACTGCTAACGGTAGAAAAGATAGCACTATCACTTAATTGAGCTCGAAGCTGAGATGTTAAGAACAATTATGCTTTCTTTAAACTTTTTTCTTTAATACTCCTTGGTACAAGAGTTATTTTCATTCTATTCCCAGTGAGGCAATGCTAAATTTTATTCTTTCCAAGGTCAATATCTCACACTCCAACCTTGGATATAGTTCACTTCTAATCAAATAGGGCATTATACTAGGGGATATTTATAATATTCACTAATCAAAAGTGCTACAAACCTAGAATGTGTGAACTGCTGTTACAGTCATGGAGGTATTTTAGTGAATAACATAGGTGCTTTTACTGAACTGAGGTTTAATGCAACTCAAATTTTTCTATTTCTGTTTTCAGTTCTATCAAGTTTTTGCCTCAAGTATTACGACAGTTTGTTATTAGATAAATACAATACATTTAGTATTGTTAGATCTTTTTGGTAAGTTGACTACTTTATCATTGTATAATGCCCCCTTTTATTCCTTGTTCTGAAATTGCTTTATCTGAAAATAATATTGCTACTCCAGCTTTTCTTTGATCTGTGTTAGCATGCTTTATTTTCCTTCCTATCTTGACTTTAACCTGTCTGAGGTTTTAAATTGAAAGTGAGTTTTTCAATAGACAATATATAGTTGGATCTTAATTTTTTCCTATTTTACATTTAATTTGACAATCTCATTTTTATTGGTAAGTTTTCACCATTCACCTTTCTTTGCATTAAAAAACCCTTTTTATTATAGAAAATTTCAAACATAAATAAAGATAAAGTAGCATGGATTTGAATGTACTTATCAGCCATCTTCAACAATTACCAGTTTATTACCATAGTTTATTTGTTCTTCCCACCCATTTTGTCTGCTGGAGATTATTTTGAAGCAAACTCCAGGCATCATAAAATTTAATATGTTAATATTTTAGCATGTTCTTCTAAAATACTGCATTTTCTTAAATATAACCACAACATCATTATCACATCTAAACAAAATCATTACTTACTATTATCAGATAGATATTCATTCAGTATTCACATTTCTCCAGTCATTACAGCTCATATTCACTATTATTTTTTATTAGTTTCACTGTATAGCGGAGTTGTTAGACAATCATATGATTTACTTTCACTTTTAAAGTGATTAATAGTAAATTTAGTATCTATCATCTTTGTAATTCTTTGTCTTCATTACAGTTGTTCTTTTCTTTTTCTTTTTTATTCTCTAGTTTTAATTTAGTATTTTTATTGATTCTATTTAAACCCTCCTTACACTCTTTTGTGTTTCCTTAGAATTTACCGTGTATACTTTTATCTAGTCCAAGTATATACCTTTAAATGACACTGTGTTACTTCACATCTAAAGTAGGAACCTAATGAAAGAGCATTCTTAATTCTTCCCTCCCATCCTTGTGACATAGCTATTCTTTATTTTACTTTCCATGTTATAATAAATCAATGTATTTTTATGCTTATTGCTTCATCAGGATAGAAAAATAAAATGTTATTACATGTCATTTTTAGCTTTATTTACTTTTACTTTTTTGTTTGTTTGTTTTTTTAAGACTAGAGAAGGGCAGGGATAGAGGAGGAAAGGGAGAGAAGCATCAATGTATGGTTATGTTCCCTGACTGGGGAATTGAACTAGTGACCTTTGGGTTCCCAGGTCAGCTCCAATCCACTGAACCACATCAGCCAGGGCAGCTTTATTTATTACTTCTTCAATGCACCTCCATTTAAAGAAAATGTAGATCTCGGTATTATATATATATATATATATATATATATATTTTTTTTTTTTCTTTTTCCTGAAGAACTCTTTTTTCTTTAGCATTTCTTGTGAGACATTTCTACTGACAATGAATCCTCTCAATTTTAGTTTCTGTGAGAAAATTCTTATTTTATTCAATTTTAATTTTATTTATTTTGGTTGTTTTACTATTGAAAGATAATTTCACTACAGAATTCTATATTTTTTCTCTCAACAGTTTAAAGACTTTATTTCATTCTTTTCATGCTTTAAAGTTTTCTAATGAAAAGTGTACTGTGATTCTCTTCCTTTTTACTTTATAGATTAGGATTTTTGTTTTTCTCTGACTTTTAGAGTTTTCTTTGGTTTTCTGGATATTGACTATAATATTCTTAAGTGCTCTTCCATTTTTAGTTTGCTTGATAATTATCTTGCTGGATATTTTCTGAATTTTTTGGATGTGTGGTTTGTTGTCTAGTATTAATTTTAGAAAAATTTTGGCATTATATCAAAAATTTCTTCAGCAGTATTCTCTCTTCTTCTTCTGCTATTCCGATTATATATATGATATAAAAGTACTTTGTTATTGTTACATAGATATTAATTTATAAAAGTTCTTTTTTTTCTATTTTCTTATTATTTTGAGAAGCTCCTATTACACTATCTTTAAACTCACTGATTCTTTCCCTGGCCATGTCCAGCCTATCAAAAGTATTCTTCACTTTGTTAGCTTTATTTTTCTCTTTTGATCCTTTATCTTACAGTGTCCATCTCTCTAAGATATCCATTTGTTTCATCACACTGTCTACTTAAACCCATTAATTTATTGTCATAGTTATTTTAAATTCTTTGATAATTCCAACATCTGTATTGTATCTGGGTTTGTTCCTGATGCATGCTGTTTTTTTCTGACTGTGGGTTTTTCTGTCCTTTTCACATGACTTGTAATTTTTGTTGACAGACAGACATGTTAAGTTGAGTAATAGCAATGGAGGTAAAAAAGCTTTAGTGTGAATATTGTTAGGAGTTGATCTGTGTTAACATTTGTTGTAGCTATAGTACCAAAGTCTTCATATTCCTTTAGCTTTTGCTTCCCTTTTTGGCTTTGGGACTTGCAACTCCTTATAAAAGATCAATGTCTTGCAGCTCTTTCAGTTGTAATCTACTATTTTTAATTTTAGGCTTCTGCATGTGTGGTGGGGATGGTGGAGAGGAGAACATTCTATAACATTGTAATTAACCCTGAAGTTTTTAGTTGATCTATGTTGTAGGGCATTGGCCTTCACAAGTGCTTCTAACCTTGTGTTAGAACCTTGCTGTGGTGTTACGGCTTTTTTACTGCCCTCTAACTTTGGATTTCCAATCTCTTTTAAAAATAAAAACAAAAAAAACAAAACTTGTCCTCTCTTGCATATTTTGTTTTTCTTTTATTTGAGACAAGAAGGCTGTTGGGGCTGGAATGGAGAAAATTCCCTTCTTTTTCTGGTTCAAATAAAGTTTTGGAATCACATTTTTACAAAGTTTTTTCCCTTGGAGAATGTCTTTGTTATAGAGAAAGTTCTGGTCAGGTTTTAAAGTGAGTACTTTTCTTTCCCTCCTGACAGGTTATGGCTCTAGCTGCTTCATCTCCAGGTAAGCAGATCTTTAATGTGGCGTTTCTCTGGGCATGTCTTTCTCTCCTAAGTTTGGCGTGGCAGTTTGCCCTGTGAATTAGGTTCTTGTGATGTTTGTGAGCATTTTTATTACTGTGAGGACATTATTTGCTCTTAATGATAACCTTGTGGAATAAGCAGACATAAATTATTAAAAAGGAGAGCTCAGCATATGCTAATCATGAGTGAGTTTGCTGTCTCACATAAACCCAGAAAGCGTATGGGACTTGTCCAAGGTCTTACACACATTTCTTTTCTAGCTGCCAACTCAAATAATGCTAAATGACTCTGAGAAAGCTTAATACAATATTTCTATCTTTTGAATTTCCTAAAAAAAATATTACTATGTTATGCATCCACCAACCCCCTCCTCATAGGCATTCCATTTGACTGACAGCAGGAGACCTAAACTCTTCTGATGAGGCTGTCTTTATGGGAAAAAATAAATACAATAGTAGGGGCAAGAAGATAAAAATAATATGATTTATAATTTTGAAAGTATATTTTATTGATTATGCTGTTAAAATTGTCCCAATTTTTTCCCCTTTGTACCCCTCTGCCTCCTTCCCTCCTTCCCTCCAGCATTTTCTCCCCTTAGTTCATGTCCATGGGTGTGCATGTTAAGTTCTTTGGCTTCACCCTTTCCTATTTTATTCTTAGCACCCCCCACCCCCCACACCTGTTTATTTCTTACCTACCAATTATGCTTCTTAATCCCTTTACCATTTCTCTCATTCTAACCCTTCCCCTTCCCAGCTGATAACCCTCCAAATGATCTCCACACCTATGATTTTGTTTCTGTTGTGGTTGTTTGCTTAGTATGTTTTTATTTTTGTTTTTAACTTTTAGATGCAGTTGTTGATAGTTTAAGTTTATTATTTTAATGTTACAGTTGTTCTTGGTAGTAGGTCCTTGCTTTTTATCACTTTGAATACTTCTTGCCAGTCCCTTCTTGCCTGCAAAGTTTCTTTTGAGAAATCAGCTGATAGTCTTACAGAAATTCTTTTGTAGGCAACTTAGCTTTTCTCTTGCTGCTTTTAAGATTCTTTCTTTATCTTTAACCTCTGGCATTTTAATTATTATTTGCTTGGTGTGGTCCTCTTTGGGTCCAACTTGTTTGGGACTCTGGTTTCTGGACTTACATGTCTATTTCCTTCACCAAGTTAGGAAAGTTTTCTTTCATTGTTTTTTCAAATAAGTTTTAAATTTATTGCTTTTCCTCTTCTCCTTCTGATATATAATTTTTAATGACAGACTTTGACATGTCCAAACAAATTAGATTCAAATAAATGATTTTATATTTTGCTAACTGAAAGTCCCACATTTAATATACCTTTTAACAAAACCTCTTCTATTTAGATTAAATAGTTATTTATTTTAAAAAAGTGGCTTAATCTTTCCTGTTAGTAATTTTACTTCTCTAAATTGTAAAACATGTTTGCATGATTCATATGAGAGTGACGTGGTAGCAGAATCTTGGTGAGAGTGCATGCCTCTACTATAGCAAGAAATAGACTAGCCTTCCAGTGGGTTCTGAATACTGTACTTTCTGGATTTGCTGATTGTACTGCAGGAATTTTACCTCTTGCCCTGAGACTAAAAATGTGTTGCTTTGTCTCCAAAATATAAAGAGATATTTTAGCTGGCAAGGGCCACAGATATCATATCATTTAACTTCTTCATTTTATAAATAAGGAAATTGAGGCTTGAAGAATCTATGTGACTAGAGTAACTAATAGGTAAGAACTGGAGATACAACTAGAACTTCAGAATAAATGATCGAATATTTACCATGTATCAGGCATTGAATTAGACACTAGGATTTACGAAATTGAATATGTCCCTTGAAGCTCAAGTCCTCAGGGAAGAAATAATATATATAAAGAGATGATTACAAAGCACTGTGTGATGTACTTAATTCTAAAGTCATGGAGTCAGAAACACACATTTGAAACTTAATTCTACTTATTAGTTCTACCATGTTATTAACTTAGAACGTGCATTAGCCTCTGACACTCATTTCCTCACTTGTTAATGAGAGTTAGTATTAGTTACCTTAAAATTCAATGTAATGACTCAGTTAAAAGTTCTTAAAATTTCTCTGGCTGGGTGGCTCAGTTGGTTGTAATGTCATCCCATACACCAAAAAAGTTGTGGGTTTTATCCCAGGAGAGGGCACATACTTCAGTTGCAGGTTCAGTCACCATTCAGGGAATATACTGGAGGGAACTGATAGATGCTTCTCTCCCACATTGATATTGTTCTTGCTCTTTCTCTCATTTCCTCTCTCTCTAAAATCAATAAAAAAAACATATCCTCAAGTGAAACTTTTTAAAAATCCTTAAAATTGTAAAGTTTAGTAAAATGTAAAGGATCATTATTTAATCTGTTGTGACTTCTCAAAATGCTCACATACACCATTGTTAACTGTGCTGCATTATCTCTGTCCCACCCCAATGTAGGAGTAGATACATATACAAAGTGCTACTATACAATTTTCATATTCATATTTTTCCTTTATGACATTCAGTTGGCTGTTTAGATCAATTAATGAAATACACTCATAATTAAAAGGGCTCTTTTGCAAAAGTTTTTTTGTGTTAAAAATTAATAGAGAAATTGCTAATTCTTCGTGATAAAAAATCTGTCTTTTATTTGCTCAGCTTAATTAAATACCAACATATTTGTGTGTTCTTTCTAAGGAGTGGTTACTAACAATTAGTAGTTTTCCAATAATGAAAATTCTTCTAGCAATAAGGGAATGTATGAAGTCATGTGGCTGTCTAATGAATCCACACTTAATCTCCCCAGGGTAGGATTTAGATGTGTCCATGATGGCAAGAAAGTTTCTGCTGTATTTTCACTTTGGAAAAGAGCAAAATAGGAGCCTATCACAGTTGAAGTGTAAAAGGAAAGAGCTCCTGGGACAGATACAGGGAATGATTCTAGAAACAGGCTGTTTAGAGTACGTCATAATTTATAATGCAATGGCTTTTAATGTGTACCTATTATACAATCATGTTATACAGCAATAGACTATTTCTTTAATATGATTTGCAGATATGCTACAGAGACTAGCACAAGGACTTTCCATTCAAAGATTTTTATAGGTTATCTCATCTGATTTTAAAAGATAGGTCATCTCATTTTACACGTGAGAAAATTATGCTTCAATGAGTAGGTAGCTTGCCTAAGGTCACAAAGTTTATGAATAGCTTTGGAATTCAAAATCACATTTACTCAAAGCTAGTTTTCTACTACCCACATTAACTTTTCTATGGTAAACAAGATGATAAACCTTAATGGTAAGAGTACATGATTCATTTAATTAGTGTTTTGGGTGAACACATGGTGTTTATGATTATGATCAGTATTTCCAAGGATGACTATGTTCCTTCCAGTGAAGAGCTTGGTGGTTATTTCTTGACAAGTGTTATTTTTGTTCAACTAACACAATTCTATACTACTAACCTTTTTATAAAAAGTAGGGTTCTAATTGATATAGAGAAGATGACCTTTCAGAAATGAGGCATTTTAAATACTTTAATATCTTATTTTTAATAAAATAACAATAAATATTGAAGAGACCAAGTAATAACATCAACAGAAATGTCATGAGGTAATATCAGGGTACACCTTTCTAGACACTCTCAGGATTGTCACCCATTCATAGAAAAAAGCCTTGACATGTCCCAAGAAAATTATGGAATTCAGAATATCAGGTGCTAGGCCTAGCCCTTTTACTTTCAGTAGTTTTTCTTATATTAAAAAAAAAAAAAAAAAAAAGAGAGAGATGTTTTTCTAGTTTATGAGCCTCTACGTCCTCATCTAAAAACTAAGGTACTAAGGTTTTGTTGTCTGTGTTACACGGCACTCTAACCAAGACCACTTGGAGACCAGAAGACAGGTAAGAGGGAGGGGGAAAGATGAGGGAAAGGGAAATGGTGACCCAGAGTCCAAGTCTGAGCTACTGGAGTTTGTAGCAGGGGTTGCGATCTGTTTAGGTTTTTATATCCCTGTCTTCCCTGGTTTGTTGAGACTAGCTGGCCTAGGGAAATTTTTCACTTCAGCTAAAGAGCCTTTTTAGGCAGTTTCAAGTCAATTTTAAGCCAATTTTAAGCCAATTTTAAGCCAATTTCAACAGCAAAGTCTACAAAGCTTAATTAATTTCAACTACAAACGTCTGGGTTAAAGACCCCAACAAAGTGTGGGGACGGGAGCACTTTCCACATCCTGCACAGAAAGTTCACCTTAAAGTCTGAAGTTGTTTCTTGACTCATATATTAAAATGAATAAATAGCTTCAGTGAAGGAGAGCAAGTTTGGTATGTTCATACAAAAGCTAACCATTTTTCCCTATTGCAAGCTTATATATGTTATATATGCTTAACATATATAAAAGAAAGATGGATGATATAAAATAAGAACAAATAGAGCAACAATAAAAACAAAATCTAAACGTATTAGATTTAGGGTTCAGAATAGATTGGAAGATTTTATAATGTAGAATTAGAACTGGAGAAATTAAGAAAGAACAGTAAATGGCCAATATTTAAGTAAATATAACTAATTTTCCTTCACTTATATTTAAAAAAAAAAGTACAACTGTTAAAAGAAAAAATAAAACCTTGTCTTGTTTTTGTGGGACTTCTAATAAATGTATATATTATATATTACAATATACTATTTGAGAAGAAATATGAGTTCTGTCCTGATAGTATTGTCCAAATATAAGCTTTGATGATACCCCAGTAGGTCAGACCCTGGTTAATTAGTAATTAGTTTGTCCTGAGGGAAAACATTGTTAAAAAGAACAGAGTTCTTTGGTGTATTTCAAAATGATTCTTTGTCTCACTTCCTGCTGGAAGCTGGAGGAGATTTTTCTCTGTTTTGTACTGAGGGAATCTGGTAGAACTCCTGGAAATAAATCTCAAAAAACATGGGGGTCATCCTATGACTCCATCCCTCCAGAGTACTTATTGTCAAAGTTCTTAGCACTTAGTCTCCAGTAATTTGTTACTTACAGTTCAGGTTTTCCTACTCCAACACTGGTTCCTGAGACACGAGTTTCTGCTGGTGAATCTCCTGAGTCTCAGCTGCAGTTAAGTGAGAATTCCCTGTATTCACCTGTCTTTCTCTGCAATCTTGGAAGCAGCAGTTTCCTTTGTTTCCCTCTCTAATGGATCGAGGGAGTTTATTTTTCAGTCTGGTCAGCTTTATATTTGCTGTTAGGATGAAGCATAAACTTCTAACCTTCTTACCTTTGTAACCAATAACCACCAAGTCATTTGAAGAATTGGACAAAGGAGTTCTACATGCCACGATTAATGAATATACACGTAGCCAGGTATTTATATTTTCTCTCCATATTTTTCATTTTGTACTTTAAAAACTTACGTATGATACTTAACTATTTATGATCTGTCTAGTCCTGTCCACAAAGTACACAACAGGAATTCATTTCTTTAATTTTCCTTTTAATCATAGGATCTATTAATGGAAAATATATGAATAATTCCAATGAAAATAACATTAATATGCCAAAGGACACAATAAAACCCTTACATCAAGGCACTGTTAGCTATTGGTATTTTCTTATTATAAATAACAAAACCAGATTAGGGTTAGTGACCGGCCACACTGGCAACAAAATTCTGACTGGAGTTTTCATTTGAGGTTAGTCTTTGTCAGAAACATATCATTAATAACATCCAGAGGGATTCTTTCTTAGGACTTAAAAAAATAACCAAATGAAGCTTTACTGGATATCTATAAAAATGAATTATAATAGTTTTAGAAATACATTTTTAAGAGAATTAGAGTTTGAAGTAAAGAAGCAAGACCAAACAATTATAAAGATGTACATCAGATTATGCATCATATACAAGGATAGAAATGTACCATGGCTTTAGTTTTAATTCAACTCATTCCTCACTAAGAAAAGAATGAATATTTTTTTATTTTGTTAGTATGGCTAAGGTAATTAATAGTAAGAGAGTTTTTTAATGCTGTTTTTCCTGGTTTTGAGGCCCTCATTAGAGTCTGGTTAATTCTTTTTCTTGAATTGATTAAATGCCCACTCTAATACTTCCCTTATCAGAGCGAAGTATTCAGGGAACACTATGTAGGGTCCCAGGACTAGGTGCCAGACAACTAGGGACAATTCCTATGTCCCTGATACCTGGTAATTATTCAAATTAGCCAATGCATGGAAATCATGCATAACCTAGCTAGTCCCACCCCTACATACATAAGCTACCCACTCCAGCTCCCATGTGCTGTTACCCTGTCCCAGATACAGATCTCTTCCTGGCAGCGTTCTCCTGTTTGCAGCTATAAGTAACAAACAGTTCTGCCTTTCCTCTATACAAGTGTCATTATGTTGTATTCCACCATTAACAGAATCTTTAAACCTTATAAAATAGAAACTCTCAGATATATACTGCCCATTTACTAATTCATTTGTCAATCATGTTCTGCATTTCATCTGTGTTCACTGAGATATTTAGTTCCTTTGTTCATTCATCGAGACAAACTCTGATAAATATGCATATATAGTGTGAACCAGGAGCTTCAGTTTAATAGTAGTAGGAGGTAGGGTTGAGAAACTTTAGTAAAGAAATATTCAAAAAGTACTTTATAGTATATTAATGTCCAAAATTTGGACTTTATTTTATAGATAACCAGGAAGTCATAAAGAGTGGTAAACAAACCCTCATTTGATCAAGTTTGTTAATAACCAGCTGCAAAGAGGTAGAGTCTAAATTGACTTAGAATGACTTGTCTGACTATGCTTACATAAATTATTTTTTGTTTTTGTTTTTCTGTAATAGACATAAACTTCAAATTCTGTCTCCTAATTTAATTAGAGGTAAAAAGGCATATAGTTCAAAAATGTTATGTACCAGGTATTCAGCCAACTCAAGTAACTGCATTATTTATTCCCAGTTTGCCCTGTAACTGTTGGAGGGAAAGATCTGATGTTTTGACAAGCTCTAAAACTAGTTGTAGAAATGGAAATAACACTACTGCTATTGGAATGGAGACATACCTGTTGACAGTGGGCTCAGACCTTAGACTATGCATTTTATTCTACTTCTCAAAAGACAGCAATATTTAATCAGGAAAGAATCTTGTCAAGGCCTCCTTCCCTCAGTCTCAGCATCTGTGTCCACTTTGGATGAAAATGTATTGCCTTTTATACTTTCTTATCAAATAGAAGATTTAATAGCAAAAGATTTAAATATTATAATGGAAGCCAAGATTAATTTGAGTTTAAATGGTAATATTTCTTCCAGTATTTTCTTCCCTAAGACATGCACTTTCAAAGTCAAAGGATGTATATTTCCGTGCAATTACAGATTTGGGCTCTGAAAAAAACAAAACACATGCTTAAATTTTTTAACCTTCCTTAAAATCTTACTATAATTAGAAGAACCAATGACAAGGTTATACAATGAATGTCTTTCTTTAATTTTGTACTTAACATTTTACTGAAGAAAAAAATTAGAAAAGTGGTGTGTTATACTTTAGGAAATATTACAAGATATTTTTGGACTAAGACCTACTTCCCTTTGGTGGTAGATTTGGTGGTAGATTGCAAGTTAAAGTATATAAATATCACATGGATATGGTGTAGAAATGCATAAATAACAGAAATGGCAAAAAACTATTAAGCACATTTTGAGTCAGATACTGTATAGCATTTATATATCTCAATTCTCACAATTACCTTTTAGACAAACATTCTTATTTAGTCCTTTTTTTCAAATTAACAAATTGAGGCATGGAAATTTTAGGTAATATGCTTAAGATTACAAAACTAGAAACTGCAGCTAATTTTTGAAACCACATTTTTTACTTGAGCCTACTCCTTAATTACTGTTGTCAGTCATCCACACATAATTTAATTACTTACCTAGAACACAGAATTGCTTTTTATTTTTGACTCACTTAAATTAGGCCCAGCCATGTGATTCACTTTAGCCAAAGAACTGTAAGCAGGTGTGGGATGTGTTGCTTCAGAATGGAAACTTAAAGTCAGTGTATTCTTTGTGGCACACCCTTCTTGTATACACAGTGAGCTCAGAGCAATGGTTAAAATTAAGCTCTCATCAACTGAGTTTCTTGATAGACTTCAATGGTTCATGTTTGACATGTAGCAGGAATGACAGATTTAATTTTGTTACAATAGACCTCTGTAACTGTGATTTTGTTTGTTACCTCCATGTAGCCTTATCTGTCTTGACTGACAAAAGGACTCTGTATGATGTTTCTGTCATAGTAAGAGAAGCTACTAGGAGAAACACCTAGGAAATCCAGCACAAAGAAAAAGTGACAGTGCATCTCCAAGAGGCAAACACAAATAGAGCACAAAGAAATGTTGATAAGATGAGCAATACAAAAAAAGATAATGCAAATGCCAACAAAACAAATTATGTTTCACTCTATAACTTAATATCATAGGTATGTATCATGTTTATGGTTAAGGGGTTAGCCTTACAGAACAGAATGATTCTGATAAATACATTTGTGGTCAACTCAACATGATATAATTATTCAATTAGAAGTGAGTCAATATAATGTTTCAGAAGCCAATGGTTACTGCAAGGTTTGTAGAATGGACTATACTGTGTGGCATTAATTGTGATCAGAAATGTAGGCTCAGTAGTCAGTTTTATGAAAGATATAAAACTTAAGAGACAAATTATTTGTCCCTCACCAACAAATAATGGTAGAGAAGGTACTCAAAAAAGGAAAACAAGAGTCACTGGTTCAGAACAATTATAAAATCCAGCCAAAAAATATATATATATTTTATATATTTTATATATATATATGTGTGTTCCTTGAGTAGCCTCAGAATAATTCTTCATGGTTCTTTTCTTTACCCTTTGGGATTTTTAATTAAAATTGATAAGTATTTTACTTTAGCCTATGATTTAATCTTCTTAATAAACCAGTAATGTTATCAATATTATTTTTCTGCACCTTTATTATTTATTTATTTATTAAAAAGAAAGGTTTTATTTATTATTTTTAGAGAGAGGGGAAGGGAGAGAGGCAGAGAGAGGGAGAAACATCAATGTATGGTTGCTTTTCACCTGCCTCCAGCTATGGACCTGGCTGGAGACTTGGCTTGCAACCTGGTTATGTGCCCTGGCTGGGGAATTGAACTAGCAACCTTTGGGTTTGCAGGCCGGCACCTTATCCACTGTGCCACCTGCCAGGGCTCTTTTTCTGCACCTTTATAACCATGTATGTTTCATAAACCACAGCCTCTTTTCCCCTAGTATTCCATTAGAGTTCATCCAAGGTGAAAATCTCAATAATGACCCTTTTAGAACAGGCCAGGACTTATCGATACTCTCCCTGCTCCCAACATGGGACCTATTTGCCATCCAGCCAGTGAGTGATCCAATTCTATATTATCTTCCTCTGAGTCTACCTTGTAGGATCAAAACCCCCTAGACTAGGTTTCTAATAGTAGAATCTGAGAGGGTTTTCTTAAGTAAGTAAAGTTTTTTCATTTTTTTAATTGTTCTTTTATAGTTGTCCCAATTCCCCCCACCCATGGCTCTTCCCTGCCCTGCTCACCCCCACCTTGCTCCCACAATCAATCCCCATCTGTTGTGCATGTCCCATGGGTCATTTATATTTGTTTCTTGACTTGACTTTTCACCTTCTTTCCCCCATTATCCTCCTCCCCACTGTCCTTCAGTCAATGTCAGTCTGTTCCTTGCTTCCATGTCTCTGGTTATTTTACTCATTTGTTTGCTTTGTTCATTGGGTTCCTCTTGTAGGTGAGATCATATGGTATCTGTCTTTCACTGTCAGGCTTATTTCACTTAGCATAATACTCTCCAGTTCCATTCATGCTGTCCCAAAAGGTAGGAGTTCCTTTTTTCTTTCTGTTGCATGGTATTCCATTGTGTAAATGTACCACAGTTTTATGATCCACTCATTTACTGATGGGCATTTAGGCTTTTTCCAGTAGTTGGATATTGTGTATAATGCTGCTATTAACATAGAGGTGCATAGCTTCTTTAGAATTGGTGATTTGGGATTCTTATGGGACATTCCCAGCAGTGGAATTGCTGGATCAAAAGGCAGTTCCATTTTTAGTTTTTTGAGGAAGTTCCATGCTGTTTTCCATAGTGGCTGCGCCAGTCTGCATTCCCTCCAACAGTGCACTGGGGTTCCCTTTTCTCCACATCTTTGCCAGCACTTGTTGTTTGTTGATTTGTTGATGATGGACATTCTGACAGGTGTGAGGTGGTATCACATTGTGGTTTTAATTTGCATCTCTTTGATGGCTAGTGATGTTGAGCATTTTGTCATATACTTATGGACCCTTTGTACGTCCTATCTATTCATGTCCTTTGCCCATTTTTAAATTGGGATATCTGTCTTCCTGGTGTTGAGTCATGTAAGTTCTTTACATATTTTGGAGATCAAATCCTTGTCTGAGGTATCATTAGCAAATATGTTTTCCCATATGTTTGGTTCCCTTTTCATTTTGCTGAGTTTTCTTTAGCTGAGCAGAAACTTTTTAGTTTGATTTAGTCCCATTAATTTTTTCCTTTACTTCCCTTGCTCTAAGAGAAATATTGGTGAAAATATTGCTGTGTGGGATATCTGAAATTTTACTTCCTACATTTTCCTCTTGGACTTTATTTCAGAGATCTAGAACAAATATTTCAAAAATTTATATGGAGCCAAAAACAACCATGAATAGCTACAGAAATCTTGAGAAATAACAACAAAGGAGGAGGAATCACAATACTGGATATCAAACTATACTACAAGGCATTTGTAATCAAAACAGCCTGGTACCTGTATAAGAATACACATATAAAGCCCTGGCTGGTGGCTCAGTGAACTGGCACTAGCCTGGGAACCCAAAGGTCACTGGTTCGATTTACAGTCAGGGTACATACCAGGTTGCAACCCAGATCCCCAGTCAGGTCTGTAGCTGGAGGCAGATGAAAGGCAACCATACATTGATGTTTTCTCTCCCTTTCTTCCTCCCTCCCTGCCCTTCTCTCTGAAGATAATGAATAAAATCCTTAAAAATTTTAAAATAATGAATAAAATCTTTAAAAAAATAGAGTAGACATATAGATCAAGCGGACAGAGTAGAGAGCCTGGAAATAAACCCAGGTCTCTGTGGTCAATTAATATTCAACAAAAGAGAAATGAGCATAAAATGGAGTGAAAATAGCCTGTTCAACAAGTGGTGTTGGGAGACCTGGACAGGGCTGTGCATAAATAAATAAATAAATAAATAAAGCTAGATCACTAACTTACGCCATATACCAAAATAAACTCAAGAGATATGTAATGTTGGCAGGCATGAGCTGAAAATCATGATGAACGTGATTCTTGTAAATAATAAATAGCCATTTTTGGAATTGTGATTATAATACCCATGAGAATAGTGCTAGGTTCAGATACAATTGAGAGGGAAATTTTCAGAAAATTCAAACAGAGCTTGTATAACATGAGATGATTCTGATTACACCCCTATCTTTCATGCTTGATAGATATATGATCTTTTCTCTATCTGCCAGAATCTTACCTTTAAAATTGAGGAAGTACTCATTCAATGTATAGCTGTATAAATAAAATCTGAAGTTTCTAAATTAGTATTTTATGAAGATAACCATTGGATATGCTAAGAGTGGATGAACCTCCCACGTGAATAAAAAAATAAGTACAATTTATTATGCATGTGTTCACATGATAAAATAGAAAATATGTTGTGGGTTCTGAAATGGATCTTTTTTTCTCCATGAAGAGCTAAGGATTTTTAACTATCGGTGAGTAGATAGCGTGATATCTACTGTGAGACTGTATTCTGTATCCTTTTCTGGTCTCATTATGCTTTCTTGTCTGGTTAAGTAAACTTGTGACTGTCATCTTTTTGTATCAGGCTTCCTACTGTTGTCTCCATTTAGGTGCTGCATCTGTTAGCCATTGCTACATAAGAGGCAACTAACTGTAAACATTGGTGGATTTCAAAAACAAGCATATTTTTTCTTCACATATCTCTAGGTCATCTGGGGGACCTCAGTAACCTCTTATTGGTGGTTTGTTAGGATTTTCACCAATAAATATTACCTAAAAAATCTAACCTCCCTTTTTTTTTACTAATGGAAATAGCTGGGCAATTCTGCAGCTTTTTGCCTCTGTCTGTATTTCTTCTTTTTATTACTCTCTCTGCCACTAGTTAATAAGCATTGTGACAGCCTGAATAGTGTTTCCAGTAATAGTTGCCCTATTTTCTCTCTCTCACTTAACTTCCATCAAAACCTGGGGTCCAGAAAGGAACTCATGTTGAACCTTCAACAATCAAACAACAAAGTAACTATTGGCTTACTTGTGTATTATCTCTTGTGAGCAATGAATTCCTTTGCAGCAGGTGTAATCATAATGTTTACTTGTATTACCATTTTCAGTGTCCAGCACAGTGTTTCTCAAATTTTAATATGCATAAAATCACCTAGAATATTGTGAAAATGCAGAATCTGACTCAATAGGTTAGAGTTTGGGCCTGATAATGTCTTTCTTACAAGTAGGTGACATTGATACTTATATAGTTTGGGACAAAGGATCAAAATGTGTTTTGCAATTCTTATGCAAATATTTTTCTCCTCTTTGCCAGATCACCACTCATCCAACTGCCACATATTATGATATGTTACTTAAATTTAAAGAGATAACTTGGATACTTGGCAACACAATTTAATATTTAATAATAGTAAAAATACAAGAACTGGGGTATGTGCAGAGAAGATAAGTACAGCTCTGTCTTCCCTGTCCTCAAATCACAAATTGTAACAATCCCTTAGTCATATAAATGGAGAAAACTGCATATTTTATTTGCATAATTAATTGTCAGAGAATTTCTCACTTGCAGATTCATTACTTTTCTCAGTACCATGATATCTCAGCTTTTTAAACTAAAATTAATCAGAGAAATGGCTCCTGTTGTTTCTCTTATTTTTAATGGTTTCCTCATCCTTTTGAATATGACATAATATCAAAGTAACAATCAAATGAAGGGTGACTGTAAGATTTTTGAGGCTCTTAAGATGGTACTTAGGAAATTCTTTCAGTGAAAGAAAAGAATATAGTCACAGAAGCCTAATCCACAAAATAACTAGGAATAAATGCTGGTGAGGATGGGGCTTAGGGGAGAGAGAGAATTGAGAGAGAGAGAGAGAGAGAGATCTTTGTTCAAAATATAGGCTTTACTTTTCTTTAATGGAATGCAATATAATCCAACAGATGGAAAACCCACAAAGGGTTAACTAAAGGTGTTGTGTAAATAAAAGATGCAATGAAATAGCTCAGATTACAAGATCTCTGGACTGTAAATATCCTGTGAAATGAAGCAGATTTAAAAAGCTACTTGGAGACAATTATATGACATTTCTTATGGTAAAGAGTAAGTTACAGGGTGAAGCCAAGAATCTTGAAGCGTAAGGGATAAAGAGATACTGCCAGAGAGCAGAACTGAGTCATAATCAAGTAATATTTCCTGCTCATGGAACAGTGATTTGGTGATGTGTATCTAGGTTGATTTCAGAAATTATAAATTGCTATGATTGCTATATGCTTATTATGCCTCACCTATTCAATGTGCATACATATCATTGTTTTCTGCCACTATCTTGCCATTGGATGCTGATTGTGTGCATAGTATATAAATTACCTTTTCATTTTTGTTATTTTTACATTTTTAATTGAATTTATTGGGATGACATTAGTTAATAAAACCATACAGATTTCAGGTGTACAGCTTGATAAAACATCATCTGTATATTGTATCATGTTCTTATCACACAAAGTAAAGTTTTTCCATCCCCTTTTTCCTTCCCTTTGCCCACCTGCATCCAGCACCTGTCCCCTTCCCTCTGGACATTACAATGCGGTTGTCTGTGTATATGGGTTATACATATATGATCTTTGAATTCACCTTCTTTCACTCAGCCCCTCAACCCTCTTCCCCTCTGACAGCTGTCAGTCTGTTACGTATCCATGTCTCTATTTTTATTTTGCTAAGTTATTCAATCAATAAATACTACATAAGTGCAATCATGGGGTATTTGGCTTTCTAATAACTGTACTATTTCATTTAACATAATCATCTTCCCCATCCAGGCTTTTGCAAAAGGTAAGACTTCCTTCTTTTTATATCTGAGTAGTATTCCATCATGTAAATGTACCACAGCTTTTTTTAACTCATCTATTGATTGGCACTTAGGCTGTTTCCAGATCTTGGCTATTGTAAATAATGTTTCAGTGAACATGGGGGTGCATATAGTCTTTCAAATTAGTGTTTCAGGGTTCTTCAAATATATTTCCAGAAGTGGGATTACTAGATCAAATGACAAAGGCAGTTCCACTTTTAGGTTTTTAAGGTCTCTCCATTTTTGCTTTCTACAGTGGCTGAACTGATCTGCATTCCCACCAACAATGCAGTAGGGTTCTCTTTTCTCCACATGCTCACCAGCACTTGTTATTTGTTGATTTTATTGACAGGTATGAGGTGATACCTAATTGTGATTTTAATTAGCATCTTTATGATTAGTTATGATGAGTATCTTTTCATATGTCTCTTGGCCATCTCTGTGTCCTCTTTGGAGAAGTGTCTATTCAGATTCTTCTTTACACCCCTTCTTAAAAAAATTGGTTTGTTTGTCTTGGTTCTGTTTTGTGTAAGTTCTGTATATATTTTGGAAATTAACCCTTAATATATCATTGGTAAATATATTCTCCCATTTATTTTTTTTCAAGAGGATATTTAATTGTTTATTGATTACACATGATAATGGATGATACACAAACTTCGTTCCCATCTATAATTTTTATCTGGCACCATAATTTAATTTGGATATATTGCATAGGGTGTGCCAACAATCTATAACCAAATAGACCCCATGATTCTGCTTGGGTTACCCTTTTAATAGTGAACTCCAGGTCACAACACAGTAACGTATCAATTTAAGTACACCAAGGTTTCTGAAGACAGTGGCTTCTGTGCCCAAGCAGGTTGTAAAATTTTAAATGGAACCTGGCATCACCCTGAAGGAATTCTAACTTCACACTGTTTGGGTAATTTTACCAAGATGACTTTCGAGTAGACTAACTTTACATAGCACATTTAAAAAAAGACACATTTATTCAGATCATGATCAGACTATTATTGCATTTAGCAATCAACAGCATGGGTGCAAAAAAGAAAAAGAAAAAAAGAAAAACTACATTAAAAAACCCTGTGTTGGAATGTTTTACACTTTCCACAGAACAGAAATTACAATAACCTCTCATAAAATTAGTCACAAGTACAGTCCTCGAGTGTTTTGCCCATTCACATGAGTATTGTCTAAAACATGTCTTCTTTGTAACAGCTCAGCCCTGCCACCACCATGCTTGGCTGAGTTCACAAATCTGTTGTAACCTGTAACTTCACTGTCACTTCTCTGGCTCTCCTCTCCTGCTAAGCATTGTTCCCTGGCAGTAATTAACACCTTCCGCCCCTGCCATAGCTGCTGCTGCTGCTGGAACGGCTGTAGCCTCTTTGGTTTCGTTGTTTGACAAAGTGTTGGCCTCCACCACATAAGGGCCAGAGTGTCTGCCTCCAAAGTCTCCTCCTTTCATGGGTCCAAAATGTGAAGACTGATTATTATACTTGCCAAAGTCATTGTAGCTTCCGCCACCTTCAAAACTGCTTCCACTCCCACTGCCAAAGCTGCCTCCACCTCCTCTGTTATAGCTGTCATAGCTGCCACTCCCGCCATGGCCACTGTCCTGGTTTCCATCACCCTGTCCATTATTTCCACAGCCTCTGCCTCCTCCATAAGCACCATTATTACCAAACCCATTACAGCTGTTCCCCATTGCCGCTAAGTCCACCACCACCGTGGCTGCCACCAAAGCCACCTTAGCTGCTGAAGTTTCCTCCATGACCAAAGTTGTCATTCTCACCAAAACCACCTGCACAACCACCTCTGAAGTTTCCAGAACCACTTCACCGCTTTGGCTGGATGAAGACTAGCATCCCTTGCTGAGATAGGGCTTTCTTTACTTCACAGCTGTGGCGCTTCACAGGATGGGGTTTCTGAATGACAGTCTTGTCTACAGAGTCATGTCATTAAAGGTGACAAAAGCAAAGCCTCTCTTTTTGCCACTGCCTTGGTCAGTCATGATTTCAATCACTTCCATTTATTCATACTGTTCAAAATAATCTCTTAGGTGATGTTCTTCAGTAACTTCTTTAATACCACCAACAAAAATCTTTACAGTTAAGTGGGCACCAGGTCTTTGAGAATCTTCTCTTGAGACAGCCCTCTTTGGTTCCACAACTCTTCCATCCACCTTGTGTGGCCTTGCATTCATGGCTGGATCCACTTCCTCCACAGTAGCACATATGACAAACCCAAAGCCTCTGGGGCACTTGGTGTTTGGATCTCTCTTCACCACACTGTCTGTGAGTGTTCCCCATTGCTCAAAATGGCTCCTCAGGCTCTCATCTGTTGTTTCAAAGCTCACACCTTCCATAAAGAGCTTCTGTAGCTGTTCAGGCTCTTTGGGAGACTAACTTAGACATGACTTCAAAAGAGGAGACTTAAACGATGCTTACTTAGTGACGTCCACCGGCAGAAAGCTGTATTCTCCAATTTAGTTGACTGCCTTTTCATTTTGTTGATGGTTTCTTTGCTGTACAGAAACTTTTTTGTTGGAGGTAGTCCTGTTTATTTTTTCCTTCATTTACCTTGCCTAAAGAGATATATTAGCAAAAATATTCCTACAAGAGATATCTAAGATTTTAATGCTTTTGTTTTTCTTTAGTATTTTTATGGTTTTGCAACTTAAATTTAAGTCTTTTATCCATTTGAATTTATTTTTATTTATTTCTAAATATTTTATTTTATTATTTTTAGAGGGAGGGGAAAGGAGAGGGGCAGAGAGGGAGAGAGACGTCACTGTATGGTTGCCTTTCACCTGCCTCAAGCAACTGACCTGGCTGGAAACCTGGCTTTCAACCTGGTTATGTGCCCTGGCTGGGGAATCAAATCAGTGACTTTTGGGTTTGCAGGCTGGTGCCTGATCCACTGTGCCACCAGCCAGGGCTCATTTGGAGTTTATTGCTGAGTATGACTTAATGTTAGTCTAGGTTTATTTTTTTGCATGCATCTATCCAATTTTCCCAACACCATTTATTAGACTGTCTTTACTCTGTTGTATGTTCTTACCTCCTTTGTCAAAAATTAATTGGTCATAAATGAGTATTTATTTTTGGGTTTTTTGTTTTGTTTTATTGATTGATATATATTCCTCTTCTATTCCAGTACTATGTTTTTTTTTATTACAATGGTATTGTAGTATATTTTGATATCAGGTAGTATAATCCTTCCAACTTTGTTCTTCTTTCTCAAGATTGCTGAGGCTATTGTAAGTCTTCTTTGTTTCCGCATAAATTTTTGGAGTACTTGTTCTAGATCTGTGAAATATGCCATTGGTATTATAAGAATTGTGTTGAATCTACAGATTACTTTGGGTAGTGTGGACATTTTAATGATGTTAATTCTTCCTATCCATGAATATGGTATATGCTTCCACTTATTTGTATCTTCTTGATTTCTTTCTTCAGTGTCCTTTAATTTTCTGAGTATTGGTCTTTTACCTCCTTGATTAAATTTATTCCTAAGTATCATTTTTTGCAACAGTAAATGACATTGTTTTCTTAATTTACCTTTCTGATAGTTAATTATTGGTGTATAAAAAAGCCACCAATTTCTGAATATCAATTTTGTAACCTGCTACTTTACTGAATCCATTTATCAGTTCTAGTAGTTTCTGGTAGAATCTTTAGGTTTTTTACATACAGTATTATGTCATCTGAGAATAATGACAATAGCTTACCTTTTTTAGTTCAAAGTTCCTGGGTCATTGAGATATACCTACATGACAGTAATAATGGAGACTCTTCTACACCTACACTTAATTTAGAGGATTCTGTATTAGATTTCAGTCCTGATGCAGTAATGGAAAATGACTTTTTCAAATCCTTGAATAAGAGAGAGTATATTTTGCATGTGAGAGGAATCTGAATGATTTGTGTCAAGATGGTATTTTAAGATAGATATTTTGGAAGCCTATACATTTTTTCTTTTTTGCAAATTTTTTCCATCAAAAGTTGAAATCTACTTCTTTGCACCTTGAATCAGATGTTGGTCATATGGCTTGCTTTGAGCAATAAATTATTAGAAATGTAGAATAATCAGAGATTTAAACAGTACTTACTGCATTAGTATATGTAGTATTTTGTTCCTGATAATCCAGTATTTTGTTTCTGATAATCATTGTATCACCATGTGGACAACCTTGAGCTATAAGATAAGATACTGTGTAGAGAAAGAGATCCCAGGTATGCCAGTCAATCAAGCTTTCTTGGCTGAGGCCTAAGACACATGAAGGAAACCATCCAGGACCATACAGCACCAAATGAACTAGTCTAGGCCAGAAGAACCTCTTAGCCAATCCTCAGGTTTGTGAGAAATAAAATTTACTGTTGCTTTAGCTACTAACTTTTTGAGTTAATTTTAATAAGCAAAAATGTGTCTTGTTACCAAATAACTATTTCAATACCACTTCAAATGTGTTATAAATTTTCTAGAATTCATTTACTTATTCTCTGCATTCTCAGCCTATTTCTTCTTACAGTATAATTCTGATAAATTGATTACTTCTGGCAAAGGAGACTAGATTCTTTTCCACCCATCCAATTACAGTAAAGAACAAAACAAAACCTTCTCAGTTCTTGAACTTTTCCCATCTCAAACAAAAACTTCAGTTTTAAACCCAACAACCCAAGCCCTGGCTGGTGGCATAGTGGATTGGTGCCAGCCTGCAAACCCAAAGGTCGCTGGTTCAATTCCCCAGCCAGGGCACATAAGCAAGGTCTCCAGCCAGGTCTGTAGCTGGAGGCAGGTGAAAGGCAACCACACACTGATGTTTCTCTCTCTCTCTCTCTCTCTCTCTGCCTCTCTCCTTTCCCCTCTCTCTCAAAATAATAAATAAAATCTTTTAAAAATAAATAAATCCAACAACCCTTTCATGCTGATACTTATATGATCAGTTACTCACCTTTTAGGTGACAAAGGAGAGAATGCATGAATATGAGTAGAATTCTGCTTTTTCAAACAAATCTCTTCTCATAGCCTTCTGGAATGAATTAAGTTTGGTAATCAAGATTTCATTGTACACCCAAAGCAATGTAAAGGCAGAGGCAACATTTTGGACATGTGAATAAAACCACTGGCAGTGATGTATACAGAAAAAATGACCCTTTGGCTCATAATCAAGAACAATAATGCCTTCTGATAGAATTGTTGAATGTAGTATTTCTGTGGAATCTCACATGTAGATGATGCTTAACCTGCAGCAAATATGATTCTATTAATTTGTGTTTAGAATGCTTCTGTAACAACAAAGGTAAATCATGGTCATTACTTGGAAGTTTAAAATTTTGAAAGGGTTTATAGCCTTTTATTCCAATTTCCTGATTTAATTGATGATACAACTGATGCTTGACATGTTCTAGAAGATTATATGTAAATCTATATTCATAAAAGTATCAATATCTTCGATTCTGATCCTTGTTATATCTATTTACCCATCCATTTATCCAGCCATCATATACATGTATTTACACACACTGTATTAATATTCTCTGCATAACAGTATTGGAGTTTACAATATTAACTTAGAAATATCACCAAATGCTTAAAACAATTATTTAATAACCCTAAAATTCTTAAACATCAATGAAAGTTTCAATTTTGCAGATATATATATATGTGTATATGTATACACACACACACACACACATCTCCAAAAATTAGGACTACTCACCCTTATAATTTACATATCATTCCCAGCAGAATGTATGTAGCAGAATCTGCATTTCCTTATCTGATGGAAGTCCAATTTATTCTTAGCCTCATTATAAATGGGAAAATATTATAGATGATAGTTTTCTCTTATAAAAGAGAAATGCTCAGGCATTTGTGGGGAAAAGCTGAGAAAACACATAATATACAGATTATATTGTAGTGTGTGACAGAAGATATAACTAGAAAGAAAGCTGTATAGCAGGAAGCCTAAAGAAATATCCTGAGAAAGAACTGGGACAGGAAACCACATACATAAAGGTGGTAAGAGAGATCTACCTCTGAACCAAAAAATTCAGATTGTGCATTATTGGGAAGAAATGGGAAGAAGTGATTATTTTGCACATGTTTATATCATTTGGTCATTCTAAACATGTCATTTATGAGAGAGAACTTAAATATATGCTGTAATCATTGTTAAGATAGTCTCTGTGTCTCCTGAAAATTTCATGTATTATAGTTGAGATATTGAAGGCTGCCCGTCATGTATAAGAAATATTTCACAATTGTGAAGACATATAGATCCCAGGAACTGGAGTAAGTTATACCTTTTAAAATAGTGAATGGGGCTCTAGCTAGTGGCACAGTGGATAGGGCACCAGCCTGTGAATCCAGAGGCCTCTGGTTCGATTCCCAACCAGAGCACATAACCAGGTTGGAAGCCGGGTCTCCAGCCAGGTATGTAGCTGGAGGCAGATGAAAGGCAACCATACGTTGATGTCTCTCTCCATCTCTGCTTCTCTCCCTTCCCCTCTCTCTAAAAATAGTAAATCTTTAAAAAAAATAAAATAGTGAATGAACAGTAACAAATTAGCTAATCTTTCTGTAAAAGTCATCAAGCACCAGGTATACCGTAAATGTTGCTTTTAAAGACTGAAATAATGAAATTTTCTCTTTTATAAATTACATATTTGCTTGACTGAAAATAGACACTTTAATACTGTTTAATTCTACACATGAACAGCTGGGTGAATACTGTGTACTTGTGCTTTAGATGGGACTCAGTGCACCCATTTTTCATGGAAAGTCAAGGCTGCTTATGAAAAGCTTGATAGGGCTTAAAAGTGACAGGCCTCATTCTTTTAGAGCCATGTTTCAAAAGGTTGAATTTTTTTTGCTCCTGAGAATTTATTCAAAGAATATGAACATATAACATTATTGGGTTTTTACTCTCATTTCATCTCATTAATGTATTATTTTAATGAGGCTTAGCTGTTGATTAGCTATAATGACTGATAATGATCGTATCCACTAAATTTAGACAGATGGTAAGGGATTTATTTTAAAAAATACCTCCTGTAATAAATCTCAGGAGAAGCTTGTGAGAGGAAGCCAGAGTCTTCTGCATTCACCATGATAATGAATTAACTGTGACCTGAAGAGACAAAACGATGTCTGTGGCAGATGATTTGGCTCACATACAGGACTAAAAGAGCAGGTGCTTAGACCACTTTACCATTTGAATGCAAAATATTTTTAGAAGTGTTGACACACAGAGAGGGGTGAAAGTTTTCAGAGCAGAACAAAGAATCTTTGGATTTCCATCACATAATTTGTTTTAGAGCTAGAAGTATCTTCCTAGATAGATGTACTGTATTAGTCCAACCTCATCCAGTGAAGTTTCTAATTCAGCGTGAAGCATATTGAAACTAAATACTAGTTTTATGTTTTCATGTTCCTTGTTCATGGTTGCCTAGCATAATTTTCTTGGGCAAATTTCTTGGATATTTATTTTAACAGATTTCATTTTATTCACTTTTATATATTGAGTGTTTATGTGAGAACTGAACCTAATCCACACTAAGAAATTTCCTTTGCCACTTTTGGTATTCTAGGAATTGAAGTGGAAAACAAAATGAATCATTTTATTCTCCAGCAGAGAATCAATATCAGTATCTTTGAATTGAAGTCAGAAACACATATGATTACTTTACAATTCCTGTTGGTCAGTTAAGAATTATAAGAAAAACCCAGATTTCTGTGGTTTAACCCATTAATACCCATTCATATCACAGGTCAGTAAGGGGTTCGGTGGGTAGCTTTCCTCATGGTGACTTATAGGCCCAGGTATCTTCTGTAATGGTGGCCTTGCTAATGTACTAGGAGTTTAGAGTCCTCCACTGAATTAAATGTGGATTACATGTAATGGTAGCTAATGAACTACACAGTCACCAGAAAGGTTTTAAACCACATAGTCAGTGGTTAGCATATGTCACTTCCTTCCATATTCCACTGGCTAGTGTTAAATACAAAGCAAAATGGGAAATACAATCCTTTTATAGATCAGGAAAAAATTAGATGAAATATTTTGTCTTTGCCATATCCTTTAGTCCACTTAAAATACTTAATTCCAGCTCCCAAGTTCGCCATGTTTCTGTGACAAGAGAGTATTAATTAGGTTAATAATCTATTACTACAAAAGATATCTTGAATAATTCAACAGAAAATGGGGTTCTTCCTCTTAATAGGAAAGGACATCTATTCATTTTTTATCATTGTGTGTATGTATGTGTGTGTGTGTGTGTAGAAGGAGTAGTGGCTCAGAAGTCATAGGCCTTTACCTCTAATATCAGCTATACCACCTCCTAGATGTGTGATTTTGGCAGATCACGTCACCCCATGTGATAGCTTGGTAATTTTTAAGCTTTTAAGGGGTGTTGTGATTAGAATAGGTTTAGGTTCACAGAAAAATAAAGAGGAAAGTGCAATGACTTCCCATATATCTCCTCACATCCCCCCTCACCCCACACATAGCCTCCTCCATTACCAGTTTCTCACACCAGAGTGGAACAATTTTTACAACAGATAAACC
Source organism: Noctilio leporinus (assembly GCA_004026585.1). Lineage (NCBI taxonomy): Eukaryota > Metazoa > Chordata > Mammalia > Chiroptera > Noctilionidae > Noctilio > Noctilio leporinus. The sequence continues at coordinate 27,294 of PVIW01006269.1, read as the reverse complement.
CACATTGACACATCATAATCACTTAAAGTCCATAGGTTACATTAGGGTTTAATCTTAATTTTGGACAGTTTGTGGGCTTTGATTAAGAAAGTATTCTCCCTGAGATATTACCGTTCATATCTCTTTTATTCTCTGTGATGTCACGCTGTTCATTTTCTATAACAAAATTACCAGTGCATAAAAATGGCATCTACTAGAACTCAAGTTCTATAATAGAGAGTCTGTCTTGCTCAATGATAGACATGTGGATACTGAATAAATATTTTTAAGTGACTTTATTGAATGAATAGAATACACACAGCAAGAAGTATACATACATTACTGAGAAGTTTGTTTAATCTTGGGCAAATTTTGTCCCCTATTCAGATATTCTCAATTTCTAGGTGACACATTACAGTTCTTTTAAATATAAGATGGCTCTTTTCTGTTCTTTGTACGTTCTCAGAGGTCATCTTAAAAGACAAGGTCTTTTATTATGTGGTTCATTTAAGAATGCTGGGCATAAGTAGTAGCCTACTGAAGAGCTTTCTAATCAATCTCTTATTAATTGTAGGATTTGAGTTTTACTCAAGCTTCACTTGAACAATTCAAGAACTGTTGCTTGAAGGAAGGCAAGTGTAACCAGATGCTGTTGTGCCCTTACTCTCTGTTGCTTTGATTTTTATCAAATAGGGTTTGTACCTATTATTTGGAAACTATGCCCACAGGTGTAGGTGTTGCAATCATGTCATTTATTAGATAATTCATGGTAGAATACAGCTTCCCTTTAGATAGACTAATTTGAAGCAGCTTAGCTTAAGAATATTTTATAGAAGTTTATTTTTAAAGATTTTATTTATTATTTTTAGAGAGAAGGGTAGGGAAAGAGGCAGAGAGGGAATGAGATGTCAGTGTATGGTTGCCTTTCACCTGCCTCCAGCTACAGATTGTGTCTTGAGTTTATTCTGGTATATGGTATAAATTAGTGGTCTAGTTTCATTTTTTTTTTTTTTTTTTGTATATACCAGTTAAGTTCTCCCACCATTTATTAAAGAGAGTATTTTTTACTTCATTTTATGCTCCTGCTCCCTTTTGTCAAATATTAATTTACCGTAGAAATTTGGGTTTATTTCTAAGCACTTTATTCTGTTCCATCAATCTATGTGTCTGTTCTTAATGTCAGTATCAAACTGTTTTGATTATAGTGGCCTTGTATATAGTTTGATATCAGGTATTATGATCCCTGTTCTTTCTCAGGATTTCTTAAGCTATTCAGGATCTTTTTTCATTTCATATAAAATTTTGAAATACTTGTTCTAGATCTGTAAAATATGCCATTGGTATTTTAATAGGAATTGAATTAAATCTGTGGATTGCCTTGTGTAGTATGGACATTTTAATGATGCTAATTATTTCAATTCATGACATGGTATATGCTTCCATTTATTTCTGCCTTCTTCAGTTTCTTTCCTTGGTGTTATATAGTTTCCCAAGTACAGATCTTTTACCCCCTTGCCTAAATTTATTCCTATGTACTTTATTATTTTTTTGTTGCTATAATAAATAGGATTTTGTCCTAGTCTCTCTGATACTTTATTATTAGTGAACAAAAATGCCATCAGTTTCTGAATGTTGACTTTGTATTCTGCTGCTTTGCCAAATTTACTTAATAGGTTGAGTAGTTTTTTGGTGGAGCTGATAGGGTTTTCTATGTACACCATCCTGTCATCTGCAAATAATGACAGTTTTATTTTCCCCTTTCCAGTTTGGATGCCTTTTATTTCCTTTTCTTGTCTGATTGTCATGGCTAGAACTTCTAGTACTAAATTGAATAAGGGTGGTGAAAGCAGACACCTTTGTCTTGTTCCTGATCTGAAGTGAAAAGCTTTTAGTTTTGCTCATTGAGTATGATGTTGGCATTAGTCTCTCCTATATGGTCTTCATTCCCATTTTACTGAGCATTTTTATAAGTGGGTGCTGGCTTTTTTTTTTTTCTCAAACGCTTTTCAGCATCTATTGATATGATCACATGTTTTTGTCCTTTTTATTTATGTGTTGAATTACATTTATTGATTTATGAATATTGTACTGTCTTTGCATCCCTGAGATAAATCCCACTTGATTATGGTATTTTTTTTTAATGTATTTTATTGCTGGATTGAATTGCCAATATTTTGTTGAGGTTTTTAGCATCTGTGTTTATTAGAGATACTGGCTTATAATTTTCTTTATTGTATCTTTACCTGGCTTGGAATTTGGAGAATTCTGGCCTCATAAGACATGTTCTGTCTTCATAATTTTTTTGGAATAGTTTGAGGACAGTATTTATTTTTTCTCTGAATGTTGGGGAAAATTTACCTGTGAAGCCATTTGGTTTAGAGTTTTTGTGTATCAGGAGTTTTTTGATTATTGCTAGTTGTTATTAGTCTATTTAAGTTTTCTGCTTTTTCTTGATTCAGTTTTATTTAGAACACTGTATGTTTCTAAAAATTTATCCCTTTTGCCCAGGTTGTCTAATTTTTTGGCATATAGTTGTTTGTAGTAATTTCTTACAATTCTTTGTATTTCTGTGGTATCTGTTGTAAATTAGTTTGTTTCTGATTTTATTTCTGAGTCTTCTCTCTCTTGTTCTTGATGAGTCTGATTAAAGGTTTGTCAGTATTGTTCACCTTTCAGAGAACCAGCTCCTGGATTCATTGTTCCTTTGAATTTATTTTTCTTCTTTGATCTTGATTATTTTCTTTCTTCTATTTGCTCTGGGCTTTGTTTGTTTTTGTTCTTTTAATTTTTCTAAATGTAGGGGTAGGTTGTTTATTTGAGATTTTTCAATCTTTTTTTGGTAGGCTTGTATTGCTAGGAACTTCCCTCTCAGGACTTCACTGTGTCCCATAAATTTGGTGTTGTGTGTTCACTTTCATTTGTTTTCAGATACTTTTTGATTTCTTCCTTGATCTCATAGTTAACTCATTGATTATTCATTAACACTTTATTCAATCTCCATGCACTTGATTGTTTTTGAGTTTTTTCCGTAAGGTTGGTTTTTAGTTTTAAGCCATCGTGATCCAAGGGGATGCTTCATTGATTTCACTTTTCTTGAATTTGTGGAGGCTTGTTTTGAATCTATCATGCGGCATATATTTTCAAATAGTACATATGAAAAGAATGTTATTTTTGCTTTTTGGGGGTAAAATGTTCCGTAGATGTCAATTATGTCCATTTGATCTAGAGAGTCATTCAGTGTCACAATATTTTTGTTGATTTTTTATTTGTACAACTAATCTATTGATGGTAAGGTGTTAAAATCCCCAGTGATAACTGTATTGCTTTTGTTCTCTTTCTTAAAGTCCTCCTAGACTATTCTTATGTATTTAGGTGCTTTTATCATTGGTACTTATATGTTTCAAGGGTTGTATTCTCTGTTGGACAGCTTTCTTAAGTATTATGTAGTCACCTTCTTTGTCTCTTGTTATGGTCTTTGTTTTGAAGTCTGTATTTTCTGATATAACTATTGTGACCCCAGGTGTTTTTTATGTTGTTGGATTGTAATATTTTTTCCATCCCTTTATTTTCAGTCTGTGTAGAGCCTTTGTTCTGAGCTGAGTCTTTTGTAGACAGCATAAATGTGGTCATGTTTTCTTATCCTTTCACCTACTCCATATTATTTTGATTGGAGCACTTATTCTATCTACATTTAAGATAATCATTGATAGGCACTTTTTTATTACCATTTTCCCTTTGTACCTGTCTGCCTCTCTTCTTCTGTCTTTTTTTCTTAATTTTCTTAAAGCAGCCCCTTTAGCATCTCTTGCAATGTTGGTTTAGTGGCGATTGTACTCTTTTACCTATTTTGGGGTGCAGGGTCTGGAAAGCCCCTTATTTCACCCTCCTTTTTAAAGGAGATCCTTTGCTGGGGAGAGTAGTCTTGATTGCAGTACTTTGTTTTTCATTACTTGGAATAGTGCCATTGAAAAAATCAGAGCTCCCTTGTATGTTAGTAGTTGTTTCTCCTTTGATGCCTTTAAAAAATATTTCATTTATTATTTTAGAGAGAAGGGCAGGGAGGGAAGAAGAAAGGGAGAGAAGCATCATTGTATGGTTGCCTTTCACCTGCCTCCAGCTAAGGACCTGGCTGGAGCCCTGGCTTGCAACCTGGTTATGTGCCCTGACTGGGGAATTGAACTAGCGACCTTTGGGTTTGCAGGTTGGTGCCAATCCACTGAGCTACACCAGCCAGAGCTCCTTTGATATCTTTAATATTCTTTCTTTATCTTTAAATTTTGCCATTTTAATTTTGATGTGTCTTCAAGTGGACCTCTTTGAGTTTCTTTCATTGAGACCCTCTGTGCTTTCTGAACATGAGTGAGTTTTTCTCTCATTAAGTTAGGGAAGTTTTCTACCATTTTTTTCTAAACGGATTTTCTATTCCTTGCTTATTTTCTTTTCCTCTGCTATCCCTATGAAATATAGTTATGTTTCATATTATTTCACAGCTCCCTTAAACTATATTTCTTTTAAGATTTTTGTTTTATTGCTCAGATTGGGTGTGTTTTTTTCTACCTTGTTTTCCAACTTGCTGGTTTGATTCTCTACCTCATCTAGCCTGCTTTTTGTTTCTTGTAGTGTATTCATTTCAGATATTGTATCCTTCATTTCCTCCTGGTTCTTATTTATAGTTTCTCTGTCCCTTTTCATGCTGATATATGCCCCACTAAGTTCCTCGTAGCTCTCAAAGTTACTTGTAGTTCTCATTGAGTTCCTTGAGCATCCTTCTAACAATTACTTTGAACTCTGTATCTGATTTCTCTTCTCAGTTTCATTTAACACCATTTCTGGGGATTCTTCCTTTCCTTTTAATTGGGTGTTGTTTCTTTGTCTCCCCAGTTTAGATGCCTATTTTGTTTGTTCCTGGTATAATATTGATCTGCTTTGACTTCCAAGACTCCTGATTAGAGTTGGGATTTCCATCTGTGATATTAAGCCCCTCCCCAGAAGGGGAGGAAACTATTGCTCTGTGTTTTCAGTCTGGACTTTCCTCTGCTTCAGGCACCTTGCACAAGGTATTTCCCCTTTAACTTATAAAGTCTTTTACTGGATGGTGCAAAGCATCCTTTGAACTTCTTGGCTTCAAAATTTCCTATCTTTCTGGGTGCCTTTTAAGGTGTTTCTGAAAGAGATTTAACAGTTGGCTCAGTAAACTAAGGAAATCAACGCCACCATGGACATGCATTATTAAATCTATTGAGGATCAGAACAGAACAGAACAGAACAGAAGAATTCCTTCTGTTCTGGGCCATCCATTTTTTCTGGCCCTCAGACATTGGAGTGCTTAGTTCTTAGTCATTTGGGCTCTAGAACTTATGCAGTAGCCCCCTGGTTCTTAGGCCTTTGGCCTCAGACTACAATTTACATCATCATCTCCTATCATCATATATAAAAAGGTATACGATGAAATATATATCCTATTGGTTCTGTTTCTCTGAATAATCCTGACTAATACGATACTATAGATAATGGTAGATGATGAAACATTATCAGGAGAGTGTTTAAGAATAGCTCCTCCACTGAGAAATTGAATAATTGTGAAAGTAACATATACAAAAAAAATCTCAGTTAATGATTAATAGCAGCAATGGATTAGTTTTAGTTAATATGTATAATATCAAGCCTATGTTTTGGGATAGTGTATAAACCTATATTAAGTTATTAGCAGTTAACATACTCATATATGCTCATAAGCACTGTGCAGCTTTGAGAAAGTTATACTCTCCCCCCAAGTTTCAGATTACTCCAGTGAAAAAGTAGTATAAAACTATATTCTTAGACTCCTTGACATTAATAATCTTACTACCTGCCTAATGCTTCTTTCCACAGACCTAATAACCATTTCTTATTTCTTATCATTTGGCTCAGCAAACCTTGGCAGTACTTGAATCTTCCTTCCTGTACCAGACTTAAATGCTACCTTCATTTGCCTTTGAAGAGTGCTAAGTTTTCTTCCCCTAGAGAATATAATCTTGTTTTGAAATAACCTCTTTACATCTCTGCCTCCCATTTAAGACTGTGATTAAGAAGAACTTAATCTCTGGACAGTAATTTGGACAATGCCCAGGGTGGTGTTCATGCAACTATTGAATAATTGCTTGAATGAATGAATGAATTAGTTACACATCGAGTTATAATGAAGATTTTATCAGGCAATACATATAAAAGTACCCAGGACAGTGGCTCAGTGAATGTAATCAATAAATGGGAGTTGATACACAATCTGAACTTTCTTCTTAAGTTCTTTATGTCTTTCATTCTGTGTGAGCAGACTCATTATATGTTCAAAGAAGTATAGCCATGCATCCATCTATGAAGCCAATGTCTGGAAGAAAAACTTTTCTAAGGAAGAGACATCATTTGAAGACCTTAATCCTTTGTAAATATTTATTTCATTGATTCCATCTCCCTTCTGAGATTCATAAACATGCCCATCAGAAAACTTACATGGGGGAATCCTGAAGTCTCTTTGGATATGGGTAAAGTTCTTTGTTGTTTCACTGATATTATATTTGAAGAAATTATTAAAGTAACAAGGAACATTTCTAGTTGGACTCAGGCCTGTTATTTCTATTAATATTTGATTACTTTCTCTATGAATGAGGGTAAGTTAGCATGTTTTATATAACTGAAATGTTCTCTTCCTAGCTGCCTTGTTAACTTGTTCTGTCATCATAAGCAAGCTGCAAGCTGCTTCACTTCTTTGGTTTCATAAGGTATTGTTATGCACATCAGGACATTTTTATCCTCTTTATTTCTTTCTCTTTTTTAATTCTCTAATAGAGAACATGAGAATTGGCAAAAGTATTTAAGGGTCATTTTAGGGCACTATTCTATTTTGGCAATGAAAACATACCTTAATTAGAAAAGAAAATTTACTGCTTTCTGGACATTTTAAGAATTATATAGTTTTAATAAATTTTATCCCAAATTTTTATTTCATAGTTAAAAATTTACAACACCCTTTCATGACCATTAATGGCCTAGTAATCACATTTATTAACATTCTTTTCCCTGATGAAAAGAATCAGTGAATAAATGTCAACATCAAAATTGCCAAGTTTCAAAAAGTTGCATTGCTCTCCAATCTTCTCTTTGGCAAAGTGATCAACCCCTTACTCTATCGTATCTCAGGTTGCAAGCCAGGTCTCCCCCAGGTCTGTAGCTAGAGGCAGGTGAAAGGCAAACACACATTGATGCTTCTCTCCCTCTCTGCCTCTCTCTCTTCCCCTCTCTCTGAAAGTGGTGAATAAAATCTTTAAAAATAATAATAATATAAAAGCAGTATAGTACAAAACAACAACAACAAAACAATCAAATCTACGTGGCGAGAAGGATCAAGACTTAATATAAAACAAAATAGGCTGAATGCCATGTCAAAAGAACAGGGCCAGAGAGTTGTCAAATATTGGTAGTACAATTCTGCACCATTTCCCCTTGCTCACCAATACCTGAAGCACAAAACCCAATGAAAGCTCTGTCACAGACTCATTCTATGTATAACACACAACAAGGTGGCATCTAAGCAGTCAGCATTTTACACCTTAACTCTGTTTGTATCAGAGAGAAAAATAAAAATAATTTTTCTACTTGTAAGTTTCTGAGTCTTTCCTTTTTCTCTCGAGTTTGTGGCCGCATCATAACTCCATCTCACATGTGGAAGCAGTGTCATTTGCAGATGTTTCACTGCAGCTGGAGATCCTCTAGCTGCCATTTCTGAACATGTAGGCTGCTGGAAGGCCACTGGTTGGCATGCTGCAGGATGGTTGCAATGGCCAGGACATCATCTTCAAAGTTCACGTTGTTCTCCTTTTGTGCCTCATCCTGTGTTACTCCAGGACCACTGGCAAGTAGCCAAGCTTCAGTCTCCTGAGAAGCCCATGAAGTTGGGAAGGGTGATAAGTGACCAGTAGAAAGTGGAAATATTCTTTCTTGTCACAGGAGTTGAGAGATGGATAGCAGGCCCTCATAGAAATAATCCAAGCTGTGCATGTTTGAGTCAATGATTTACATTTTTAGAATTTCAGTGCTCTTTATTTTTTAGCAGGGCAAAATTTATTTATAGAAAAATTTATCTTCTTATATAATTCCTTAAGTTTTGAAAAATAGTATCCAGTTGTGTAACCACCACCACAGTAGGGATATAGAACTGCTTTATCAATCCACAAATTTCTATAATGCCCCTTGGTAAGCCAGATCTTCCTCTACTCACGCTTGGTGACCATGGATCTATTTCCCTCACCCCCTACAGAAATGATTCTGAAAAAAAAATGTAATTAAAGTAGAAGCATACAGAAAGTTACATTTTGGATCTGGCTCCTTTTGCATAATTGTTTGAGATTCATCCATGCTATTGCCAGTGTCAATAATTTATTCATTTTTTATTACTGAGTCATATCCTATTATATGTTTTCACCATTTCATCCATTCCTCACTTCAGTGGGATTTGAGATGTTTCCAGTTTGGCAATTAAAAATAAAGTGGTTTCAAGATTCGCACACAGATTTTTGTGTCAACACAGCTTTTGTTTCACTTGGGGAAATATCTAGGAGTAGAATTGCTGGGACATATGGTAAGTGACTGTTTAATTTGATGAGGAACTGCCACATTGTCTTTCTAAGTGGTAGTACCATTCTGCGTTCCTACCACATGGGCCCCAGTTTTGGATGCCTTTAGATATTATCTCTCTTTTAAAACCTTAGTTGGTCTAACATGTTAGATGGTATCTGATTCTGACTTTATTTTTCAGTTTTCTAATGCCAAGGATGTTCAGCATCTTTTCATGATCTTTAACTTTTATTTTGGAATCATTTAAAATTTAAATGAGATTTGTTAACATATAAATAATAGACATTTTTGAAAGTAAAATTTTATCTTATGTATTTTATCACATATTCTCTCTATACATATCACAAATTTTTATATTTGCATATGTATGATATATATACATAATGTTTTTCTAAACTTTTAAAAAGTAACATATACAAGATGTTCCTTTATCACTAAATATTACTGTATGTATTACTTCAAAAAATTTTTTACATAGACGTGGTACAATTATCAAATTAAGAAATTGAAATTACAGCCATAGATCTTATTCAAATTTTAGTGGTTTCTAGAATATTGTCTTCTGTATGTGTGTGTATTTATGTGTATGTGTGTATGTATATTTTTCCCTTGTTTCAGATTTAATCTCAGATCACACGTTGTAATTACTTGTCATATGTTTTTAATCTTTAATATCGAATAGTTTTTTTCATCTTCCTTTGCTTTTTATGATCTTACAATTTTTGAAGAATACAGGAAATTTATTTTGTAGACTGATTCTTAGTTTGTGTTTATCTGGTATTTTCTTGTGATTAACTGTTTCTTTTACATTTCTGACAGGAATACCACAGAAATTATATTTTGTTCTTTTCAATGCAATTATACCAGATGCATTGTGTTGATTTGTATTATTTCTGATACTAACATTTGATCACTTATTTAATGTGGTATCTGTTAACTACCTTCACTGTGACTTTATATTTTTTCTCTTTGAAAATAATGGGGCCCTGGCTGGTGGCTCAGTGGGTAAGGTGCCAGCCTGCGAACCCAAAGGTCACTGGTTCGATCCCCAGCCAGGGCACAGAACCAGGTTGCAAGCCAGGTCTCTAGCCAGGTCCTTAGCTGGAGGCAGGTGAAAGGCAACCATACGTTGATGTCTCTCTCCCTCTCTGCCTCTCTCCCTTCCCCTCTCTTTGGAAATAACAAATAAAATCTTTAAAAAAAAAGAAAAAGAAAATAATGGGTACTTATGAGGAATTATCTTAAGACTATTTATATCCTGTTACTTCTAAAATTCTAATTCAGTAGTGTTAGCATTCTGATTATTTATGATGGAATTGATTAATATTATGATGGTTGCTAAATGGTCCTTTTCTAATTACATCATCCTTTCCTCAGCTGACATTATAGCACAGAAACAAAGAGCTTTTACCCATCTCTTATTTATTTATATATTCATTTATTTATATCATTTTGTGTTCTTACATTATTTTATTCCATAGATTATAATTTCAGATTTGGGATGCTCAAACTGTTAGATTTGACCAGTGGGAACTTCTTTAATCTGGCTCCTGTTTCTTTTAGACACATCTCCATAATTTTTTGAAAACTTTGTCCTAAGAGGTCCAGTCACCTTGTACTTTTTCAGCATCAGTTCTATAATTAGCTGTTTCTCCAGAAGTTCTGTGTTTGTTTTTTTAAAATAATTTATACTTAATAACTATTTTAGATTAGAAACCATAATTTGTTACCTGGTAGGCTCCCAGATTCACCGACTGATTGAAATTTTTAAATATTTTAAAAAACTTTTCGAGATGTAGCTACCTCAACAAAAGAGACTGGTATTTCTATTGCACTTTATTCTGTCCTCACTTGGAAGTTTTCTAAACTAGAAAATGCATATAATTTAGGAAGTTCTACTTTTGGAAATTACACCGATGCCTGGTTTTGATTGCCTTCAGCAAAATGGAGAGAGAACTGACAGAGCTTTAGGTTTCTGACCAGAGCTTGTTTCCCAAGAACATTTTAAAGTTTATGTGGACTTTTAAAATGAGTAAACTAAGGTTCAGAGAGGAAGGGCACTTGGGGTGGGAATGTTTGTCTTTGTTTTCCAGGGTCCCTTAACTTTGGACTGCATGAATAACATGACATGGCAGGTTACAAAATAAGAAACAGGGAAAGGACAGGCATTTTAGATCCCTTCCTAGGTCATTTAGCCCAGTTTCCTAAGGAAAAAGGAGCTAGAACAATTTTGAAAGTGAGTATGATTATGAGTATCATTCCAAAGATTTAATGACTACTTTACAAAACTATGTAGTAGCTTGGCCAGCTTTATTCACACAGTCACCTTTCTTTCTTTTTTTTAAATTAAATTAAATTGTTGTTGTATTACATCCATCCCCTTTTTGCTCCCCTCTGTCCTCTTTCCCAACACCTTTCTGACTCAATATTACACTTTGATTTTCATGGATCATACTGAATTTCAATTATGTGATTTTGTTTCCATTTTCTCTGTTGTTCTGTGATCTTCTAGATGGTCACAACCTTATCTGTGTTTAATAACTTTTCAAAGTGAAGTGTCTCAGGAAGTCTAGGAAAGCTAAGGTGTGCATGAGCTACTGACAGGGTTTATTTCAGAATGTTTTAGAAACCACTGCTTTCCTATTTATGATGCCATTTTTACATTAGGCATGCTGTTTGCTTAACTTCTCCAAATACCATTTGAAAACTGTTTACAGAGATTTTAGATACTCTATACAAAGGCCATATGATTCTGAGTTTGCATTCTGGGATTGCTCATTTGGGAACAATACTTTTATCATCTCTGCAAACCACATTCACCCAACATAACCATCAAAAGTGCTTTATTTTTTAGATGGAAGGAGAACATACTCGTATTTTGCCCTCTGCAATGTGTGTGTGTATGTGCGTGTGTTCTCAGACTGTCCAGGGGATGTGGATAATCACTCCTTGCCTATGATCTTTTACCTGCTGTGCAAAACTTAGGAACAGCTTGATGGATCTACTCACCAACTACATGCCCTCGTTAATTATGGTAATTTTGTAGATTATGAGATGCCTCATGATATCAAGTAATTTATTAGGGGAAAATTATGTGCACAGCTTCTTGGTTAATTTGGAAAAGAAGACCACATAACTTATGTGGACTTCTTCACTGGGATTAGAATGATGAAAAAGTAGGTAATAAGTAAGAAATAGGTTGCTGCAATGAAAAGAGCTCCTAGTGTGAGTGGATGGAATTGTATTTGATCCTCTGATTTCCTGCTTACCTGCTGGGTAACCTTAGTCGAATGCTATAACCCATCCTGTCAGATTTCTTGCCTCTAAAATGAATGTAAAATTATGTACTCTTCCCTTCCCTTGAGGTTAATGTAAAATTTAAGTGACGTAATATTTGGCAATTTATTAATTCACACATTCATTTCACTCATTTACTGAGCATCCACTAAGTTCTAGGGCTACTAAAATTCATTAAAAAATCCAAGTGGAGGAGAAAAAAGTCAAACTGTAGTAATGAAATAACAGTTTGGACAACTGACAGTCTTTTAATGTAACTAACTAGGAAATACAGATGCCCTTCCTTCTCTCAGGGAATAACATCATCATTCAGTCAGCCCTATAGGTAGGAAACCCTGTAGGGAAACCCTGAAGGGTCATCCGACTCTTCTCCCTGACAACCATTTCCACCACCTAATAAAGAAATCCTGTTGATTACCCCTCCTTCATATTTTAAAAATGAATTTATTTAATTTTATCTAATTTCTATACCACTGGTGCTTTCTTTTACCTGGATTACCACAAAATCCTGTTCACTAATCTATCTACTTTCTTTTCCTACTATTCCATTCTTCTTTTAGAACATGGGTGACATTTCTAGAGACAAATACATTTTTGTCACTTTGCAAAAATCTCTCCAAGAGCCTCTTCGGTTGTTGTTCCTAGACTAAAGTCTAGGGTTACAAAAAATTAAAGTCCTTTTCATATCTGTTTTACGTATTTATTTTTTTGCTGTCAAGGCAACTAGAATTTCCCCACCTATTTGTGTTGCTCTATCCTCTAAACAGTCTAAACTCCCTGAGGGATCCTGTCTGTATTTGTTGTTATTGTACAACTAGCAACTGGCCTGGTTTTTGTTCCATGGTACTTAATATATGTGGTTGCAGTTTTTGGTAGAACTGTTTCTAAGGTGTGCTGAATTAAAATAATCTCCTGGGCTACTGCCACCTTTTCTTGTCTTTGCAGTTGATTGAGATTCAACCTGTAGAAAGAATAACATGGTTCAGGAAGATGCTATTTTAAATCACCTGATACTTTCAGATTCATAATTTATATCAAACTGACTGGCAAGTATATATGTTTTGTATATTTTATTTTTTTATTTTTAAGATTAAAAAAAATGTTATTCTTTTTAGAGAGCAGGAAAGGGAGAGAGGCAGAGAGGGAGAGAGACATCAATGTATGGTTGCCTTTCACCTGCCTTCAGCTATGGACCTGGCTGGAGACCTGGCTTGCAACCTGATTATATGCCCTGGCTGAGAATCCAACCAGTGACCTTTGGGTTTGCAGTCTAGCATCTTATCCACTGTGCCAAAAGCCAGATATGTATGTTTTACATATCTCACATGGTAATGGGGAGCCTAATCAAATTAATTTGTGAAAGTGAATTAAAGCCCATTGTAAAATGTTAAGACATTGTTGAAATTATTATTATGATTATATACTTTACTCATGTGATATATGTTAGAAAGATGACTGAACACGAGTCATAGAGTTTGTCCATCTAGTTATTGCTGTTGGTTTTACACATTTTGTTAACACTGTCTACTCAATCTGATGATTTTGAGTTCCCTGATACTTTTCTAATATATGTAAAAATATTCATTGCTAGTCTAAACAAGGGCATGATGAGCTAGGGCATACAGTAACTTTATTGATTCTTCTAAATTGTTGCTGTGTAATGTATTTTCCAAATTAATAGCACCTACCACCACATGCTAAGCCAGCTGCCCTACATGAATGAAGATCAAGTTAAGAAAATTGAGCAAAAATACTCAATTGTTGAAATATACAAGAAAAATGTTACTAAGCTGTTATTTGGTGTCATCAAATGAGCTGCAGCTTTTTAAATGTCCAGAAATTTCCAGCACTGGGAGTTTGAAATCATTCCAACTGTTTAAATATTTCTTTTGTTAAAAGGGTAAGATGCGTAGGAGATGCTTAGTGTTCTCCTTCCCTTTGTTCTACCTTTTAAAATCAGTACCTTTTAAGGTCCTTTCTTGGTAGCTTGAGCCCTTTTAGCCTTCCTGCATAAGACTGGGTTAGGAGCCTTTTCTGTGCTTCACTTACCCTGTGCATTTAGTTACCATAAGACTTGCTGCATCTACTGCAATTACTTATTTAATTGCCAGTCTTTATCACTAGAATGTGAGTTTATTGAGGGTAGATAATGTACCTTTGTTTTTCAGTTTTGTTAGTCCATGAATGATACACGTTAGATGTTGCTCAGTAAAAGTCATTGTAAAATTTGAAGATGAGAAATGAAAAAAAAATCATTTTCATTAGAGAGATACTAGAAAATCAGAACAAAACACAATACATTGTCTACTTTATGTCAATATTATTTGATGGATAAATAATGCATGGGTTATAAAAATAGACTCAGTTCAGGGTTAATTATCTTTCCAAGTTGATATTTATACTTTGAAGAAGATATTTACATATTGTGGTATATCGCTTTTTCTGTCAATAAAGTATCAGTGGACAAAAGAAAAGTTTGTTTTTCTTTTTAATATATATTGAGTCTCCATGATACCACTGGATATTTCTATAAACAGAATTAAAGGGTGAAGTTAAAATTAAGAATATACCATTACATTAATTTAGTACAGAAAGGATAATACAGATGGGGGTGATCCTATCATATATTAGAAAGGGTATGGGCTGTCATCTCATGGATCTAAATAGTAGCTTATAAAATGAGACACCTCGTTTCAAACTGTGCTTCTTCCAACCACTAGATGCTCAGTTTAAGGCCAATAATTTAATCTCTCTGAGGGAATAATGATTATAGTTTTAGTACCAGTAGGTAGGTATGAATAAATACAGATAAGGAAAATAATATATAACATTTATTATACTCTTATTAGAATCTGGGCAATGTTTCTTTCTTTCTTTTTTCAATATTTTATTTATTATTTCCAGAAAGAGAGGAAGGAGAGAAGCAGAGGGGGAGAGAGGGAGAGAGACATCAATGTATGGTTGCCTTTCACCTGCCTCCAGCCATGGATCTGGCTGGAAACCTGGCTTGTAACCTGGTTATGGGGAATCGAGCCAGCGACCCTTGGGTTGGCAGGCTGGCGCCTTTTCCACTGTGCTCTTGGCCAGGGCTGGGCAATGTTTCTTAAATATGTAATTCAATGTGGTCTTTACAGCAGCCCCACAGGTGTGATGTTATTTACATCTTAAATGTAAATAAACAGAGATTCAAAATGGTTAATGATTTACTCAGCTGTGAACAGCTAGTAAGTGGCAGAATCAGGATTAGGGCTAAGGGCTATGTGATTTCACAATCAGTAGATCTGACCAGCATTTCATGTGGATAAACTATATAGTGGATGCTGAATAAATTATGATCAATATTACTAGTATACATTTATAGCTTCTGAGCAAGAAATTGGCACCATCTGATTTTCCCGTTAGCCATATCCACTATTTAATGACCTTTGAGTAAAAATCTACTATCTTATATGAATGTTCATCATTAGTTGGTAAAATTTATAGACAAATAATCATATCATTAAAAAATTCCTAGACTAAAACCAGAGGTTATAGGGTTTTAGATGGATTCGGCCCCAAATACCTGACTCCTTGGCAAGTCCATTGAGTCAAAACCCAAAATCTCAAAACAGAAAACACCTGTATTGAGATTTGTAGTTCATTGGTTTGAGAATATGCATGTTTGGATATTTTGAGGTACAAAACCATTTGCTTTTCATTCAACCACATTTTATATGCTAAGGCATAAACAATTTTTGTTTGCAGCATTCAGAGATCTGATGGCATCTCCCTGCTTATTCAAGGTGGATGACCTTAAAATTGATCAATGTCCTATGAGTTATTAAAAATTGAGCAACGATTGGTGGCAGTAAGAGCAAACATAATTTGTACTCAAGATACCTGAATTGTAAATACAATTGTATTGACTTGACATAATTCTCTAAGTCCTTGGGAGGATAATGAAAGGACATGATTTAGGATAAGGGTAAACCTGTCAAGTTGTTAAGCACCTGAGTTTGAGGGCCCTCAGAGACATGCTGGAGGACATTCTAGAACTTGGAATTATTGCAATTGAGTATTTCAGAAACTCAAATCAGTTATGAAATCTAAGAAGAGTAGGACTTTCAAACAAGTTGCATTATGGCTTGTCATTTTTTACTGATTAATTTCAACTCCAGCAGCATGAATGAACATAATGAGCACTAGCCCAAGAGAGAGTAGCTATCAGTTTAATTTTTATAATCTACCAATTAGGATCTACCTTGGGCAAGTGATTTCAGTTATTGAGAACAATGTTATGAAAAATAAGAATCTTTAAGAACCTGTTTTTCAAAATTATTTTATTTATTTTTAAAGATTTTATTTATTATTTTTAGAGAGAGGGGAAGAGAGACATGCAGAGAGGGAGAGAGACATCAAGGTATGGTTGTTTTTCACCTGCCTCCAGCCACAGACCTGGCTGGAAACCTGGCTTGCAACCTGGTTATGTGCCCTGGCTGGGAATTGAACCAGCGGCCTTTGGATTCACAAGCCAGTGCCTTAGCCGCTGTGCCATTGGCCAGGGCAAGAACCTGCTTTTTAATAGTAAAATCTAGAATTCTATTAACTCCAGTAGGAATGCTGGAGAGAAATATTAGCCCCTTGTTTTCAGAAAATATGGGGCCTGTTCCAAAAGTATGGAGCCACACAAACTGTTTTAATTACATTGACATTGGCTTGATATATTCTATGTGTCTGGGATAAAACTGGGCTCAGAGTTAAGTAGATCTCAATAAAGAAGAATTAAAAAAAAACTACTTAGGGATAATTTGCATATAAGTTGTTTAGCCAAACCTGTTGTACCTAATAGAAGGATTCTCTTTGTGACAGCAGAGAAATCATGATTGAAAACTGAACTGAATAGGGAATAAAGTCAGTTAATTATGTGACACTTCTGCTCAGACTGGATAATCCCAAAACAATAAACTGTGTGAGAGAAACAATCAGAAATCTCCATGTTGTACTCTTAATCTAAGGAACACAACCATGTGAGGTACTCCAATTTACAGAAGAGGAAACCAGTGGTCAGAGAGGTTAAGCTATATATATTTAGGTAGTTTGTAAGTATTAAGACATCTGAAACCAAGTCCAGTGCTGTACTGTACTTTTATCTACTGTGTCTATTCTAAATATCAAAAGCTTCCTGGCATATTCTAACCACTTTCAGTATTAAGAAAGTTTTTAGTTCATTAAAAATACTAATAAGTCCCTGGCTGGTGTCTCAGTGGATAGGTACTGGCCTGCAAACTGAAAGGTCGCTGGTTCAATTCCCAGCCAGGGCACATAACTAGGTTACAAGCCAAGTCTCCATCCAGATCCATAGCTGGAGGCAAGTGAAAGGTAACCATACATTGATGTTTCTCTCCCTCTCTGCCTCTCCCTTCCCCTCTCTCTGGAAATAATAAATAAAATCTTAAAAAATATACAAATAAATAAAGTAACTCCTTATAAATTATAATCTATTTCCCACATCTATTTCTGTTTATAATATTCAGTGAGGAGATAATAAATGAGAAAATTATAGGGAGTGACTAAATTTTGAAGACTAATACATGATATATATCTATATCTATTTATAGATATAGATATTTCCTATATCTAGAAAAAAATCTGAACCCCATAAAAGATTAGCCTTTGGTATATTGCAAAATTAACCACAGATCTTTGGGCTATCCATGCTTGGCCAAACATCCCAACTTCTTTTCAGTTCCCAAATAGTTTATTGAGAAGTGTCTCCCAGCTTTTTGGAGTTAGATGAGCTGCAGTTTTAATCCTGATATTGGCACAATAGGTGTAATTAAGTATAAGAAAACTTTGAATCAGTAGCTAATACCTCCTGACTTGATGATCTTGGATGTACCTTTAAACCTCTTACTTGTAAAATGTATGGAAAATATCTCCATGAAGTGGGCATTGGGTACATTAAATAAGGTAAAGTCTTTGGATATATTCTCTTAAACATTTGAACTCACTGAGGCTCAGCTTTGTCTGTCATTCATAAAATAAGAGTGATAACTATGTAGCAGAAAATTGTAAAGGTTAAAACTAACAAATATAGAGATTTTAATACATAAAAGTATTAAATTACATACTTTTCCCCTGCCCTCAAATTACAGTATTGTGATCATTTTCTCAGTTGTCAGTTCCCAACCAGGGTATGAAAAAATTATTTTACCAATGGAGTGCTTGATTAGATGATAGTCTGACTGACAGATTTAGAATCTCTGAGGGTGTTTCAAGGTAGGTAAATATATAGATATATTTTTTCAAAGCCAAACAAGTAATTATCATCACAGTTTTAGTTAAGGCAAACAGTGGTCTTAATTGTGTAGTTTATGTATTTTTTTCCTCCTTATCCTATATTTACTCATTTACATGAGCAATTGTTCCAGTATAATCCTGAGGTATTTAGACTCTCTTAAACTTGGACACTTTAGCTTCTACCTATGCTTGTAATGAATATAAAGAGCAATTAGATTTATTTGGAACTTAGCTCTTTCATTTTAGGGGCATGGGTTTGTTCAATTTTATTTCATTATATTTTAAACTGTTGTTTCTGTTGCAATGATTCTGGCTTGTATCTAAGAAAAAATACATTTTATATTTTTATATTGGATTTCTGTTTTCAATGTTCTATTTATATGTTAATAGTTATAATAAATCCAGATAAATAAAATGTGTCTTCTATATTCTAATTCATTTCCAACCCAATTTCTTTTCATATTTATTACCTTTAATGTATATCTTAATTTTGATATTTGAGCTTGAACCTTTAAAAATTTCTCTCTCATTCTTCTTCATCACTCCTTTTTCTTTAACCTGCTAACTTTTTCTTTAGCCTCTTAATTTGCTTATGAATGTCTACATGTTTTCTAGTTGTAATAAATAATTTTCAATGATTTATTTTCATCCGAGCCTACAGGATAATATTTGCTTTCTCTACAATTCCAAGTAGATATCCCAATAAACCTGGGTTTGACAAAATAGGAACATTGTAAGTTGTTCTTGCCTGTATGTTTGTGTTGATCAAATCCCATTGTTAGTATACAGATGAATGATAGGTTAAGATAAAACTGTAGAGCTGTTAACCCAAGTTTAATGTCTTCTCTATAGAAGAGCTTTCAGTAGTGAAGTAGTATGAGTTGAAATTAATTTATAGTAACATCTTGTTTTGGCTTGACATTTACTTTTTATTTATTTTTTTATTTTTTCATTCTGCTCAAAGATGTTTTTCAATTTAATTTTACTGTTGTTGTATTACATCCATCTCCTTTTTACTCCCCTCTGTCCCCCTTCCCCACCCACCGACTCCCCCACCAAAGTCAATCCCACTTGTTGTCCATGTTTATGATTCTTCCATGTTAGTTCCTTGACGAAACTGCTCCCCTTCTTTGCCTCCTCCTCCCCAATCCCCCCTCCTCCTTGCCCACTGAAGGTCTATTCATTGTATTCATTTATCTGGTTCTGTTTTGCTTGTTTGTTTGGTTTGTTCATTATTGCCCTATAATGGGTGAGATCATATGGTATTTGTCTTTCACTGACTGGCTTATTTTACTAAGCATAATACTTTCCAGTTCCATCCATGTTGTTACAAAGGGCAGGAGTTCCTTCTTTCTTTTTACTGTGTAGTATTCCATTGTGTAAATGTACCAAAGTTTTTTGATCCAGTCATCCACTGACGGCACTTAGGTTGTTTCCAGCACTTGGCTATTGTAAATAGTGCTGCTATGATTATAGGGTACATAGGTTCTGAATTGGTGTTTCAGGGTTCTTTGGGTATAGCCCTAGTAGTGAATTTGCTGGATCAAAAAACAGTTCTGTTTTTAGTTTTTAAAGGAAACTCCATACTGTTTTCCATAGTGGCTGCAACCAGCATACATTCCCACCAAGAGTGCACCAGGGTTCCCTTTTCCCCACATCCTTGCCAACACTTGTTTGTTGATTTGCTGATGATTGCCATTCTGACAGGTGTGAGGTGGTATCTTATTGTGGTTTTAATTTGCATCTCTCTGATGGTTAGTGATGTTGAGCATCCTTTCATATGCCTTTTGGTCCTTTGTATGTCTTCCTCAGAGAGTTGTCTGCTCAGGTCATTTGCCCATTTTCTAATTGGGCTATCTGCCCCCCTGGCATTGAGTTGCATAAGTTCTTTGTATATTTTGGATATCAAACCCTTGTCTGAGGTATCATTGGCAAGTATGTTTTCCTGTACAGTTGGTTCCCTTTGAATTTTGCTGTTGTTTTCTTTAGCCGGACAGAAACTTTTCAGCTTGATATAGTCCCATTTGTTTTGGTTTTTTTTTTTTTGTTTGTTTGTTTTTTCCTTTGCCCTTGGTGAAGTATCAGTGAACATATTTCTGTGTAGGGTATCTAAAATTGCACGGCCCTATTTTTCTCCAGGACTTTTATGGTGGCACTGCTTATGTTTAAGTCCTTTATCCATCTTGAACTAATGGTATAAGTTGGTGGTCTAGTTTTAGTTTTTTGCAAGTTGCCGTCCAGTTCTCCCAATACCACTTGTTGCAGAGACTGATTTTACTCAATTTTTGTGTTCCTTCTCCCTTTGTTGAATATTAATTGACCATAGAGTCCTGGGTTTATTTCTGGGCTCTCTATTCTGTTCCATTGATCTATGTATCTTCTTTTTTAAAAAAAGATTTTATTATTTTTAAAGAGAGGGGAAGGGAGAGAGGCAGAGAGGGAGAGAGAGATCAATGTATGTTTGCCTTTCACTTGCCTCCAGCTACAGAACTGGCTGGAGACCTGGCTTGTATGTGCCCTGGCTAGGAATCGAACCAGTGACCTTTGGGTTTGAAGGCCAGTGCTTTATCTACTGTGCCAGCAGCCAGGGCCTATATGTCTCTTCTTATGCCAGTACCATAAGAAGATGGTACTGTTTTGATGACAGTAGCCTTATAGTATAGTTTGATGTCCAGTATTGTGATTCCTCCTACCTTGTTCTTCTTTCTCAAGATTGCTATGGCTATTCATGGGTGTTTTTGGCTCCATATAAATTTTTTAAGTATTTTTTCTATCTCTGAAGTATGCTATTGGTATTTTAATTGGGATTGCATTGAATCTAAAGATTGCTTTGGGTAGTATGGACATTTTAATGATGTTAATACTTCCCATCCATAAACATGGTATATGCTTCCATTTATTTATATTTTCCTTAATTTCTTTCTTCAGTGTTCTGTAGTTTTCTGAGTACAGGTTTTTACCTCCTTGGTTAAGTTAATTCCTAGGTACTTTATTTTTCTTGTTGCTATGTGAATGGGATTTATTTTCTAGCTTCTATTTCTGTTGTTTCATTATTGGTAACAAAAATGCTTTTGATTTCTGGATATTGACTTTTATCCAACTATTTTGCTAAATTTGCTTATTAGGTCAAGTAAATTTTTGGTGGAGCCTATCAGGTTCTGTATGTACACTATCATGTCATCTGCAAATAATGACAGTTTGACTTTTTCCTTTCCAATTTGGATACTTTTGATTCCTTTTTATCTCTAATAGCTATGGCTAGAACTTCCAAAATGATGTTGAACAGAAGTGGAGAAAGTGGGCAGTCTTGTCTTATTCCTACCCTTAGAGGGAAAGCTTTTAGTTTTTTCCCATTGAGTAGGATGTTGGCTTCAGGTTTCTCATAGATAGCCTTTATGATGTTGAGGTATGCTTCCTCTATTTCCATTTTGCTGAGTATTTTTATCATAAATAGTTACTGTACTTTATCAAATGCTTTTTCAGCCTCTATTTATATGATCATATGGTTTTTGTCTTTTATTTTGTTGATGTGGTGTATTACATTTATTGATTTCTGAATGTTGTATCACCCTTGCATCCCTGGGATGAAACCCACTTGATTATGGTGTATGATCTTTTTAATGTATTGCTGGATCCGGTTGGCCAATATTTTGTTGAGAATCTTAGCATTTATGTTCATCAGAGATATTGGCCTGCAGTTTTCTTTCTTAGTTGTGTTTACTTTTTTTTTTTTAATTGTTATTTTATTACAGTTGTCCCAATTTTCCTCCTGTTGCTCTCCCCTATCCTGCCTCACTCTGCAGTCAATCCCCACCCTGTTGTCCATGTCCATGGGTCATTTCTACTTGTTCCTTGACTAAATTCTTCCCCTTCATTCCCCCCTTTTCCCCTGCCCGCTCCCTTCTGGTTACTGTCAGCCTGTTTCCATGCCTCTGGTTCTGTTTTGTTTGTTTTGTTCATTAGGTTCCTCTGTTAGGTGAGATCACAATAACATCTAGTGTAATATAACTATAATTTACTATTAATCTGAGATTAGTATACTAAATTGAAGGTAGCAGTGTGGAAAAAAAGTCACATTCAGTTGTTTCATTGAGAGGCGAATCTGGAAAAACAACTATCTTATGAATACATATGAACAGTAATAATTGGGCTTTTATTTCTACTTTTGTTGCTTTTAAAATTAAAATTGTTTTACCCTGTGATTATTATTAATAAGTAGATTGCCCTTCAAAAATAATGTAAATAATGTTGACATCTAAAGTTGTTTTCCCTCAAGTAGAACACTATACCATATGTTTCAGAGGTAAAAGTGATAGAAATGTGCCCAAGTAAATTGGCTATGGCTTTAGCCCTCATGGTTCAATTGCAGACACACAGATGAGACATAGCTCTTGGTTATGCCTAAACTTGTGTAATTAGTAAATAGTATCTAATTCCCTTAAGTCCTGTGAGAGAGCTGCTTGACAAAAAAACCCTCTTCATATCAAAGCTATAATTATAAACTACCTTTCCAGTCCCTAGTGCTCTTTTGTGCAAAAGAAGATATAGATACAGGATTTAAAAATCTTCTTGAAAGTATGTTCCAAGCCTTGGCTGGTGGCTCAGTGGATAGTGGCCAGCCTGCAAACCCAAAGGTTGCTGGTTCAATTCCCAGCCAGGGCCCATAACCAGGTTGCAAGCTAGGTCTCCAGCCAGGTCTGTAGTTGGAGGCAGGTGAAAGGCAACCATACGTTGATGTTTCCCTCCCTCTCTGCCTCTCTTCCTTCCCCTCTCTGGAAATAATAAATTAAAAAATAATCTTTTAAAAATGTATATTTCAACAGTTCTCAATAACTAAGTCATATCACAAAATAGTCATTATTTTGACAATTTGAACAATCACCATCTTGAGATATGGCTATTATTAATTACTCAAAAAAAGTTTTTATGCTTACCCTTTAAAATGCGTGACTTTATATCTAACTCAAGAACTTTCTTTACCTTCTAGAATAAAAAGTCCAAGAAATCTCCAAAATATTAGCAATGAAAATGCAGAAGGAAGTTAGACTTTTGCACCAATCAGACCATGTAAAATTACATTCAAATAATGCATGTGCTCTTCATTGGCTCTGAAGTCTTGGTCAATTCATGAAACATCTCTGAGACTCAGTTACTCTGTCTTATAGAAGGGAAGAACAAGCAGGAAGAAAAGAGGCCAGGAAAAGGAGAATAAAGATGATGAAAAATAGGAGGTAGGAGAGAAGAAAGAAGTAATTCAGATTTTAGGATAATGGTCATTGGAAACACTGTGTGTAAAGAGACTGGCATATAGTAGACTTTTATTTGATTAGAACAATTACCAGTCTTTCAAAGAAGTAGAAGGAAATCTTTCTCCAAAGTCTTAAGCCAACATAGTGTAATAATTCAGCTCACTAGAATATAAATCCCATTTTTCCACTTAATAGTCTGACCTTGGGCAAGATGCTCTACCTTTCTGCCTCAGTTATCTCTTCTATACAATAAGAAAAAAATAACAATAATTACCTTATTATGTTGAGAAGATTAAGTCAGTTAATTTTTGTAAGACACATAGTAAGTCTTAGTTAAATGTTTACTATTTTTTCCTAACAATAAGAAATGCTTTTTTATACCAGGCAGAGATTAAAAAGTGCCAGTTAGTTAATTGATTCCTTATCCTATAAAACTAATATTTTCCACTTACGTGGTAGTATTCAAGTTGCAAAATGCTAGCAGAAAAGATTAAAAGCATGTAGTTCAGTATGGGTTTGTTTGGCCGCTTTTTTTTAGGTTCTGTTACTAAACTGTGATGTTACATCAAAAACTGGTCCAAAAATGGTCCTAATGACAGGACTTACTTCATAAACTGCTTCACAAAACTGCTGTCAAATTATAGAACAAAATTAACCTGGGTGGGCAGTGCTGACCCATTAAAACTCATGATAATAAGTCACAATGGAAGCAACATCAAGAATGAGATTTTAAAAAGAGAAAAATATGATGATCTATTATTGCTATTTTAATTTATTTTTCTAACAGTAAAACTATATGATTTCCTTAATTTCTCCATCATTTTCTACATGAGGTACAGTGAAGGGATTTTCTCTAAAAAAAAGAGAACATAGTGGGTTCTCTTAATAGAAATTAAACTCCTCTTTATTACATTTTAAGACTCTCCACTACTCTATAAGTTTAATAAAAATAAATATTGTCCAACTTGAAAAGGAGTTGTCAGGAATGAAATGAGCAAATTTCCATGTTACTTTTAGCTGGAGAAAGACAAATGGCATTAGAATCACTCTAATGATATTTTAAGATAAGATTACCCTTCATTGGAAATTTTGCAAGGCATTAAACATGATATTTGCATTTCAGTTTCTCAACAGTAATGCACAGTAGGCATTTCTGTCCTCATTTATGATGTTTCCCTTCACAAAGGTGAGGAAACTGAGTCTCAGAGAGCTTAAATAACTTGGCTTTAGTCACTTAGCAAGGAAACAGATAAAATCCCCCTTACTCCAAATTCCAGAATGTTTCTATCTTTAATGCTGATTCCAGATTAAAAAATAAATCCAGTTATCTTCCCTTCTAGGAGAAGTTAAATATCACTAAGAAATGGTTACTGAGCAATTCCCCACTCCCCTACCCCCAATATTCTAAGGGATATAATGGTTTGAAACCACTTTGTCACTTAACATTTCAAATATACTAACAGATGGCTTCTCCCAGCTCTAGGCAGATGATGGTTCAGAAATAAGTGGTGTTGGGAGATTTCTTGGGAACGCTCAGGGACAGGAAAGACAGCTGTCACGGAATATCTTAATTACAGCACTTACAGAGTTCTAATTAATATAATGGTACTTTTATGATTATATTAATGTTATGACCATCAGGGCATTTGTTACTGAACTCATTTGGTGAGATAATTTGGAACTCATTGCATATTTTAAGGCTAGCAACTGTTATAAGCTTGAAGATCTTGTACTTTAAAGTATTAGTAAAAAACAGAAACTATTTTATGCTAAAGTATATAACTGAAAATGTATTTTTGAAAATGTATTTTGAAGAAACTATGAATTGAAAGGGATAGAGAGTCATATACTACAAACTAAAAAACTATACTAGAACATGTTGAAGGAAGAACAGTGCCTTTAGAAGTTTGATGCTTGTGCTGAATACTGGCTATGTGACTCTGGAAAAGTTATTACTTCTTTCCAGGGATTGTTTCCTTTTCAATTAAATGGTCTACTAACAGTAATATCTGTTTCTCACAAAAGCAGTTTAGGTTACATGTAAATAGTTTATTTATTTATTTCTTTTGTATAAAGAACTATAAACTTATACTCGAATTTCTTGGTGGAAGCTAGATGAAACTAAAATGAATATTTTAAGTTCCAAATGTTTCACTTACTCACCTAAATAAATTATACTCTCTTATTGTTTCTTTTTCTGCTACTTGATGTAAAATATATAAGATAATAGAAGAGGTCTTGAATTAGTTGAGTCTGAATCCTGCCTCAGGTAAGAAAAGATGTGATCCAGGGCAGTGCCCCTATCCTGTCATACATAACGGTTCTCTTAAAGGAAAGTTCTTGGGTAAAACTGTTAATCACAGGGCATTATTGTGAAGGCAAATGAAATAGTATTTGGTAAAGCTCCACATAGTGTCAGACACATGCTATTTTATCATGCAATTTTCCTCTGTTGTTTTATAATATGGCTATGACTTACACCTTTTAATTTATTTGCAGTTTTCAAATTGAGGATAGTGATAAAGATCTCATCAGTTGTAAACATGGTGGTATGATAAAGTTTCAATTTCAAATAATGTTTATTTATACAATTATTTTTATCTTATATCTTCTAGTAGGTGAGTTCCATGAGGGGAGAACTGTACCTATATTACTTAGTAAGTGTTAAATTTTTCTTTTGAATGAATAAAGAAATTCCACTTCAAATTCTTATGATTGATTTAATCATTCTAGCACATTATACAGGGAAATGTGAGTTTGTCATAAAAACATTTCAATAGAATGCTCACATAATTTCAGGATAGTCATTAGTCCTTTTTTACTATTAGTTGAACACTTCACCAACTATTTTTATAAGCCCTGCTAAAGTAATCATGCCATTACTTTCTATAATATCACCTTATTTTGTATTCTCCATAGACATACTACAGTATAAAATTATGTTTTATTTTCTTATAATATTATATATTTCCTTATCTGTACTCTTGAGGCTCTGAACTTTATGTGCCTTTTTAAGTATTATACCCTAATTATTTAACTAGGTGCCCTGTGAACACATAGGAAGTCAGAAGGCAAGTAACAAATATCATTTGCATGAGTCAGGTTCAGGCAACTTAGGCTGTCCCTACCACCATGACAAAGGAGTTTTTGGACTAAAATGATGGGCTAACATAAATGATTAGATGACTCAGGAAGACACAATATTACTGCTAAAAGTACTATTTTGCTTTAAAGTGATATATTTGTTGTGTAGATATACCAACTACCAGAATAATTGTTATAAATTTAACTTTTTTTTTTACTTTTTCTTGTATATTTTATTGATTATGCTGTTACAGTTGTCACAATTTATTTTCCTTTTGCTCCCCTTTGCCCAGTTAACCCCTACCCTCCAGCAATCCTGTTCCCCTTAGTTCATGTCTATGGGTCATGCACATAGGTTCTTCGGTTTCACTCTTTCCTGTACTATTCTTATCACCCCTCTGTCAATTTTGTACCTAAAAATTATGATATTTAATCCCTGCACCATTTCTCCCTTTCTACTCTACCACCTTCCTAGCTTATAAACCTCTAAATGATCCCTTTCATATGATTCTGTTCCTCTTCTGGTTGCTTAGTTCTTTTTGTTTTTTAGAGTCTATTGTTGATAGTTGTAACTTTGTTGGCATTTTATTTTATTTATTTTTTTTTTTTAAAGATTTTATTTCATTATTTTTAGAAAGAGGGGAAGGGAGAGAGGCAGTGAGGGAGAGAGACATCAATGTATGGTTGCGTTTCACCTGCCTCCAGCCACAGACCTGACTGGAGACCTGGTTTGCAACCTGGTAATGTGCCCTGGCTGGGGAATCGAACCTGTGACCTTTGGGTTCACAGGCCGGCA
>PVIW01006268.1:59846-90387 GCA_004026585.1 Noctilio leporinus | reverse complement strand
TTTTTTTTTTTTTTTTTTTTTTTTTTTTTTTTTTTTTTTTTTTTTTTTTTTTTTTTTTTTTTTTTTTTTTTTTTTTTTTTTTTTTTTTTTTTTTTTTTTTTTTTTTTTTTTTTTTTTTTTTTTTTTTTTTTTTTTTTTTTTTTTTTTTTTTTTTTTTTTTTTTTTTTTTTACTCTGTATTTTGGCTGGCATAATCTCCATCAATCCAGTGATTCAAGTTTTTAAATTCTTTATCCTGCTGGTTTAACTCTATTGTTGAGCTCTTCTAAAGAACTTTTTGTTTCCAAGTTCAGCCTTGTTTATTATGATGCTTTTAAGCATTAAAATATGTAGAGTAGCTCTTAAAAACTTTTTTGTTTGGTTTTACATACATATTTTTAATGATTTATCTATTGTATTTTTTCATTACCATTTAGTTCCTTTATATCCCTTTTACCCCCACCCCCTGCCCTACAATCAGCACACTGTTGTCTACATCCATGAGTTTTTATTTCTTTTTGCTCAATCTCTCTACCACTTACCCTGCCCCATCTTAGCTCTCTTCTGGCTATCTATGACTCTGTCTGTTTTGCTTGTTAGTTCAATTTATTGATTAGAATGAAATTATGGTATTTGTCTTTCTCTGACTGGCTTACTTTGCTTAGCATAATGTTCTCCAGATATAGCCATGCTGTCACAAAAGGTAAAACTTTCTTATATTTTATGACCAAGTAGTATTCCATTGTGTAAATGTCCCATAGTTGTTTTATTCACTTATCTAGTGATGGACACTAGGGCTGTTTCCATTATCTTGGTAACTGTATACAATGCTGGTATGAACATAGGTGTTCTAAAGTTCTTTCTAATTAGTGTTTTGAATTCCTTTGGATACATTCCCAGAAGTAGAATAGCTGGATTGAAAGGAAGATCCATTTTTAATACTTTGAGATATCTCCATACTGCTTTCCACAATGGTTACACCAATCTGCATTTCCACCAGCAGTGCAAAAGGGTTTCTCTTTATCCACATCCTCACCAGCACTTGTTTGTTGATTTATTGAAGATGGCTATTGTGATGGATATGAGATGATAACTCTTTGTGGTTTTAATTTGCATTTCTGCATTGATTAGAAACATTGAGCATCTTTTCATATGTCTTTTGGCCATCTGTCTGTCCTTTTTGGAGAAGTATCTACTCAGGTGCTTAGCCCATTTTTTAATTGTTTGTTTGTGTGTATGTGTGGTATGTGTGTGTGTGTGTGTGTGTGTGTGTGTGTGTGTGTGTTGAGTTTTGTAAGTTCTTTATAAATTTTGGACATTAACCCCTTAGCAGTTGTATCAGCAAATGTGTTCTTCCATTTTTTTTAGGTTGTATTTTTAACTTGTTGATGTTTTCCTTTGCTGTGCAAAACCTTTTTCTTTTTAAAATATATTTTATTAATTTGCTGTTACAATTGTCTCAATTTTCCCCTTTTTGTCCCCCTCTACCCAGTACCTTACTTCCTCCAGCAATGCCCCCCTTAGTTCATGTCCATGTGTCATGCATGTAAGTTCTTTGGCTTCTCCATTTCCTTTATTAATCTCAATTATTGTTGTTTTCAACCCCAGAATTTTGATTTGATTTGCTTTACTGATATTTTCTATTTAATATGACTTTATTCTTGTATATATTTAAAACTTATTTAACATGTTTTCCTTCGGTTTTCTGAACATACAATGGCTATTTTGAAGTCCTAGTCTATCAAAAGCACCACCTAGTTGCTCTCCCAGATAGTTCATGTTGCCTACTTTATCTTTTTATTGTCACCCAAGGACATGCTTATTGATTTTACAGAGAAGGGAAGGGAAGGAGAGAGAGAGGGAGAGAAACATCAATGTGAGAGAGAAACATCAATTGGTAGCCTCTTTTAACAGCCTCGACTGGAGACTGAACCTGCAACCTAGGCATGTGTCCTGACTGGGAATCAAACTTGTGACCTTTTGGTTTATGAAATGATGGTCCAACCCACTGAGCCATACTGGCCAGGGCTGCCTGTTATATTTTTTGTTTTTTCCTGGTGTATGGTTTATATTTTTCTTCCTTTCTTTCTTTCTTTCTTTCTTTCTTTCTTTCTTCCTTCCTTCCTTCCTTCCTTCCTTCCTTCCTTCCTTCCTTCCTTCCTTCTTTCTTCTTCTTCCTCCTCCTCCTCCTCCTTTTTCTTCTTTTTGCATTCCTCATATATTTATTTATTTATTTATTTTTAAAAGATTTTATTTCATTATTTTTAGAAAGAGGGGAAGGGAGAGAGGCAGAGAGGGAGACAGACATCAATGTATGGTTGCTTTTCACCTGCCTCCAGCCACAGACCTGACTGGAGACCTGGTTTGCAACCTTGTTATGTACCCTGGCTGGGGAATCGAACCTGCGACCTTTGGGTTTGCAGGCCGGCGCCTTATCCACTGTGCTACCAGCCAGGGCCTCATATATTTATTTTTGTTGGACATTTTAGAAGATATAATTTAGCAATTTTGGGTCCTGGTCCCTCCCCTTTCAGGCTTTTTATTGTTATTTTTTAGTGATTGGCTGGATTATTTTAGTATGGTCTCTTCTTCCCATCAGTGTTCAGCCTCTGATGCTCTTCCTCAGAAAGATGCAGCTTTGAATATGCCCACAGGTTACCCTAAAATGACCATGGCATCCTTAGGGCTCTCCTTGACCTCACCCAGCTGTCAAATTTCAGTAATTGGGGTTGATTGTGCTACTGTTCCAGCAATGGCTCTGGGGCCATTTTGCTCTACAAATGAATTCAATCAAATTTTGTTTCCTTTGAAGGACTAGTTTCTGAGGTATGTGTTTGACAGTTGTTCTGATCCCATATGGGTTTATTCCAGTTTCTTATTCCCCAGTTCTCTAGCCAGCCTAAAGTATGGGCTATGTCTTTTTTAGATCCATGAATTTTCCTCTATTTTCAGTTCTCCACAACTTCCACTCTCTTAAGAGCAAACATTAGGTTTGAACTTCTCCATGTTCTATTGTAAAGGATGTTAATCTCTTTAGGAAGATATTATGAACTATTTTCTTTATAGCCTGTTTTCCCCCCAGGAAAAACCTCTGGGCTAGGGCTCTGGATCTAAGGATGGGAACAATGGAACATTTTGCTCTGAGTGATACTGATAATCAGTAGGGGTATGAGTGGTGGGGGAGGGGTAGAACCAATAGCCTAAGTTCCACTTGGGTTGCAACCACTGCCTAATGAGCTAAGTCAAGGGCAATTGGTGTCCCAATATTTTCAGCATACTATTGTTATGGAGAAACTTGGTTCTTCTTGCTGATGCAGTGAAGAATTACAGATCATCAAGTCCATTATTATGTAAACAGGGTAAATTAGTGATATAATTCCATGGAAGAGAACATGCCCTACTGAATTGAGGGTGAAAGACAGGCTCAGGGCATGGTAAAGGCAGCAGGTCTTTTGTTCTGAGGACTTATATAGTTGGTGGGAAGGGGGTGAAGAAGTTACATATTGATTGACATGTAAAGGTGGTGCCAGCTTTCTCCGGGAGGACATAACTACTCAAACTTAGGTATGTGTGGGGGTCTGTTAACTTGAATCCTTATCTTGTTCCAAACTCTATTTATTTATCTTGTACATGATAGAAGGCAGTTAATTAGAGTTGGGACTTTAAAAAAGTTAATTAAAGTAATCCAACATTATTTATGAGCTCTTTTTATAAGCACTAAGTACTCCCTGTAAAGGAGGAAGTGACTGAAGTGGGCAATTAACCAAAGTAGTTTTATGAACTTTTTCTTTAGTTACTGTGAACCCCCTCCTCTTCCAGGCCTTGGAATGAAAACAGTTTCAAGCGCTTTCTTTCCTAGATAGTGGAAATGATACATAGAATTTCAAGGACTCCCCTCTCCCTGTGTGGTTGGCATGATGTTTCTTGTGATGTTGAAACACCTGGCAATATTATTGGACTCAGGCTCAGGACTGCTGAGTTAGTGGATGAGACATGTCTCCTTCCTCCTCCCTACCTTGTCTTATTATCTATCCTACCTAACACCATGTCCAAGATAGAGCCTCTACTTCATAGAAGGGGGCTGGGTGGAAGAGAAAGTCCCCATTTCATGACTGCCCTTATGTGGAACTTAGTCTCAACAAAAGTAGCTGGAAACAGAATGAGAAATGCTGAAGTTCTGTTCCTCCTAGGAAAAACACACTCCAACTGGCTGCTGTGGGTAGAGAGAGCCCTGTGTTCTTGGTTCAGTAGTCCGTAGTTGATTCTCCCTATTGCTGATCTGAAAGAGAAGAGAGGAGCAGGGGTCTTGGTTCAAAACCATAGAGTTTTACATTTCTTACCTAATTTTCAAAGATTTTTTTAATTAAAAAATTATTTCCTTTGGGGGGAATGGGTGGGTGGGGAGGGGGACAGAGGGGAGCAAAAGGGGATGGATGTAATACAACAACAATAAAATTAAAAAAAAAAAGAAATAAATAAAAAAATTATTTCAATTACAGTTTACATTCAATACTATTTTGTATTAGTTTAATGTTTACATCATAGTGGTTAGACAATCATATACTTTAAAGTGTTCCCCTGATATTTCCAGTACCAATCTGGCACCATTCATGGTTATTACAATAGTATTAACTACACTTTCTATGCTGTATTTTATATCCCCATGCCTATTTTGTAACTACTAATCTGTACTTCTCAATAACCTTTACTTTTAAAAATCTATCTCTCCAACAATCCTACCCTCTGGCAACTATCAATCTGTTCTCTGTGTCTGTGATTCTGTTTCTGTTTGATTTGATCATTTATTTTATTCTGTAGGTTCTACATACAAGTGAAATCATATGGTGTTTGTCTTTCTCCTACTGACATTTTTTTCTCAGCATAATACCATCTATCTCCATCTATGCTGTCATAAGCAGTAAGATTTCATTTCTTTTATAATACAGTAATATTCCACTTTATACAGGGTACATGCAGTCAACTGGTAAAATTTTAGTAAAATAAACAATATACCACAAAAGTGTTATCTTTTGAATAAATTTATTCTTATATGTAAATACATAAACACAATTATTACTTTTTAAATTGTTCAGAAAAGTCTCCATTTGCTGCAATAGTAGACTCGATTCAACTTCGGAATCTTGAGCACACTTTAATGAACTTTTCTTTATCCATGGACATCATCATGTTTTCAATCTCAGCTTTAACAGCCTCTTTATTGGAATGAAGTTGTTTATGAACTTCTCTCTTACAAATGCTCCATATGTAGTAATCTAAAGGATTTGCATCTGGTGAAGTAGGTGGCCAGATTTCCTTTGACCAGAATTCAGAAACATTGACAATGAGAAGTTCTTGTACCTTTTTGGTGTTATGTGCTGGAGCACCATCTTCTTGGAAGATAAAATGATGTCTATTTGTGACTTGCTTCATCCACACTACAACTACTTCTCTCAAAACGTCAAGGTAAACATCCTGGATCTTCATTGATGATCTCCTGAATTCTGTGTACAATATCTGGACTTGTGTGATCCTTGCATACCTTGTGCATTTTCTTTGTTGGTGTGGTGACATCAGGATCAGCATCATATACCTTCTTCACATTGTAAAGTATACAATAAAGGGATGATATTGAAGTCCACAATTTCCTTAGCAGTTCATCTTGCATACAGTCCAGAAATTATGGTTGCTCTAACATTGTATTCCTTGGTCATGATGGTTGCTCTCAAAATTTAATACTTTCTATCTGAAACAATGATGTTAAAGCATAACCTTAGAAATGTAGTTTTCAAAATTAATAAGAAGCATGTGAAATAAGGGGTGAGACACAATATGGCAGAAGCACTCAAATGCATCAAAATCAAGTTCAAAAACTGTTTTTGAGCAGTGGGAAAAACATATTGCATCAAATGGGGAGTACTTTGAAGGAAACTGAAGTTTAAACATGTAGGAACAAATGTACAATTTTTTATAAATAAATTTGGGTTTCTTTTGGATCCTGCCTTGTAACAAGATAAATGTTGCTACAAGATTTGTGCGAGATGTTACTGCTTATGTTTTCTTCTAGGATTTTTATGGATTCAAGTCTAATATTTGAATTGTTAATCCATTTTTAGATTACTCTTGTTCTATCAGAATTCAGAAGGAAACCGACCAGACACTGGAGAAGTGCAGGAGTACGATCCATTATTCACACGTGGTCCCAGAGGAGAAGCTGCTCTCCAAATTCTGGGCCCTGAGCTAAGGCAAAAAGCAACTTTTATAGTTGAAGTTTCACTCCCTAGCCTTGCAAGTGAGGTTACAGAAACAGAGGTAGCAATTAAAGCTAGTTTTTCAGTTCCCTTCTTATCTCTCAAGCTGGCTACAGCTGGCTCCCGTCCAGGAGCCAAGGCCTTTTCACTCAAGCTGCCTGCTGCCCAAGAGCCAAGGCCGTTAACACTTTACATCCCCCTTACAGGCTGTTAAGGGGGGCTTCTTTACACTTTTTTCTTAATTTAATTGTATTGTTGTTTTATTGCATCCATCCTCTTTTCTCTTCCCTCTATCCTCTTCCCCATCCACCCACTTCCCCACAAAGTCAATCCCCTTTGTTGTCCATGTCCCTGGTTCTTCCATACTAGTTCCTCAACTAAACTGCTCCCCTTCTTTGCCTCCTCCTCTCCCCCTCTACCTCCCTCAAACCCTCTGCCCACCAGAGATCTATTCATTGTATTTATGTATCTGGTTCTGTTTTGCTTGTTTGTTTGTTTTGTTCATTATTGTCCTGACATGGGCGAGATCATATGGTATTTATCTTTCAGTGACTGGCTTATTTCACTAAGCACAATACTTTCTGGTTCCATCCATGTTGTTGCAAAGGGTAGGAGTTCCTTCTTTCTTTCTGCTGTGTAGTATTCCATTGTGTAAATGTAGCAAAGTTTCTTGATCCAGTCATCCACTGTTGGGCACTTAGGCTGTCTCCAGCACTTGGCTATTATAAATAAAGCTGCCATGAACATAGGGGTACATAGGTTCTTATGAATTGGTGTTTCAAGGTTCTTCAGGTATAGTCCTACTAGTGGAATTGCTGGATCAAAAGAGAGTTCCATTTTTAGTTTTTGAAGGAAACTCCATACTGTTTTCCATAGTGGCTACACCAGCCTGCATTCCCACCAACAGTGCACCAGGGTTCCCTTTGCCCCACATCCTTGCCAACACTTGTTGTTTGTTGATTTGTTGATGATTGCCATTCTGACAGGTGTGAGGTGGTATCTTATTGTGGTTTTAATTTGCATCTCTCTGATGACTAGTGATGTTGAGCATTCTTTCATGTGCCCCTGGGCTCTCTGTATATCTTTCTCAGTGAGTTGTCTGTTCAGGTTCTTTGCCCATTTTTTAATTGGGCTGTCTGTCTCCCTGGTGTTGAGATGCATGTGTTCTTTATATATCTTGCATATCTAATCCTTGTCTGAGGTATCATCGACAAATATGTTTTCCCATGCAGTTGGTTCCCTTTTAATTTTGCTGGTGTTTTCTTTAGCTGAACAGAATTTTTAAAATTTAATATAGTCACATTTGTTGAATTGTTATTTTATTTTCTTTGCCCTTGGTGAAGTATCAGTAAACATATTTCTGTGTGGGATATCAAAAAGTTTACTTCATACATTTTTCATACATTGTCTTTATGGTGACACTGCTTATGTTTAAATCCTTTATCCATCTTGAGTTTATTCTGGTGTATAGAGTAAGTTGGTGGTTGTGTTTTATTTATTTTTTATTTTAATTTTTTTCTGATTTTTTAAAATTTAATTTTATCACTGTTGTATTACATCCATCCCTTTTTTGCTCCCCTCTGTCATCTTCTGCACCCACCCATTTCCCCCCCAAAGTCAGTTCCACCCTTTGTCCATGTCCATGGTTCCTTCATACTAGGTTCTTGTTTAAACTGCTTCCCTTCCTTGCCTCTTCCTCTCCTTTTCCCCCAACCCCTTTCCCCCTGCCCACTGAAGGCCTATTCATTATATTCATATATCTGGTTCTGTTTTGCTTATTGTTAGTTTTGCTCATTATTGTCCCATAATGGGTGAGATCATATGATATTTGTCCTTCACTGACTGGCTTATTTCACTAAGCATAATACTTTCTAGTTCCATCCATGTTGTTGCAAAAGTTAGGAGCTCCTTCTTTCTTTCTGCTGTGTAGTATTCCATTGTGTAAATATACCAAAGTTTCTTGATCCAATCATTCACTGATGGGCACTTAGGCTGTTTCCAGCACTAGGCTATTGTAAATAGTGCTGCTATGAACTATGTACATAGGTTCTTATGAATTGGTGTTTCAGGTTTCTTTGGGTATAGTCCAAGTAGTAGAATTGCTGGATCAAAAGGCAGTTCCAATTATAGTTTTTTGAGGAACCTCCATACTGTTTTCTATAGTGGCTGCACCAGCCTGCATTCCCACCAAGTGCACAAGAGATCCCTTTGCCCCACATCCTTGCCATCACTTGTTGTTTGTTGATTTGTTGACTGTTGCCATTTTGACAAATGTAAGGTGGTATCTCATTGTGGTTTTAATTTGCATCTCTCTGATGACTAGTGATTATGAGCACTCTTTTATATGCCTCTGGGTCCTTTGTATATCTTCCTCAGTGAGTTGTCTGTTCAGGTCTTTTGCCCATTTTTTAATTGCACTGTCTGTCTCTCTGGTGTTGAGTCTCATTAGTTCTTTGTATATTTTGGAGATCAAACCATTGTCTGAGGTATCATTGGCAAATATGTTTTCCCATACAGTTGGTTCCCTTTGAATTTTACTGGTGTTTTCTTTAGCTGAACAGAAACATTTCAATTTGATGTAATCCCATTTGTTTATCTGTTCTTTGATTTCCTTTGCCCTTGGTGAAATATCAGTAAATACATTTTGGTGTAGGATATCAAAAAGTTTACTGCTTATATTTTTCTCTAGGACTCTTATGGTGTCACTGCTTATGTTAAATCCTTTATCTATCTTGAGTTTATTCTGGTGTATGGTTTAAGTTTGTGGTCTAGTTTTATCTTTTTTTTTTTTTTTAAGATTTTATTTCATTATTTTTAGAGAGGCGGGAAGGGAAAGAGGCAGAGAGGGAAAGAGACATCAATGTATAAGTTGCCTTTCAGCTGCCTCCAGCTACAGATCTGGCTGGAGACCTGGCTTGCAACCTGGTTATGTGCCCTGGCTGGGGAATCAAACCAGCGACCTTGGGGTTCGCAGGCCAGCGCCTTATCCACTGTGCCACCAGCCAGGGCTTTAGTTTGATCTTTTTGCATGTTGCTGTACAGTTCAACCACTTGTTGAAGAGACTGTTTTTGGTTAATTTTATGTTCCTTCCCCCTTTGTCGAATATTAGTTGACCATAGAGTCCTGGGTTTATTTCTTGGCTCTCTATTCTGTTCCATTGATCTATATGTCTATTCTTATGCCAGTACCAGATAGTTTTGATGACAGTAGCCTTGTAGTATTGTTTGAAGTCCAGTATTGTGACTCCTCCTACCTTGTTCTTTTTTCACAAGATTGCTGTGGCTATTCATGGGTGTTTTGGCTCCATATAAATTTTTGAAGCACTTTTTTCTATCTCTGTGAAGTCTGTCATTGATATTTTAATTGGGATTGCATTGAGTCTATAGATTGCTTTGGGTAGTATGGACATTTTAATGATGTTAATTCTTCCCATCCTTGAACATGGTATATGCTTCTATTTATTTGTATCTTCCTTAATTTTTTTTTCAATGTTCTGTAGTTTTCTGAGTACAGGTCTTTTATCTCCTTGGTGAAGTTTATTCCTAGGTACTTTATTTTTCTTGTTGCTATGGTAAATGGGATTCGTTTTCTTGCTTCTATTTCTGATATTTAATTTCTGGTATACAAAAATGCTTTTGATTTCTGAATACTGATTTTATATCCAGCTATGTTGCTAAATTTACTTATTAGGTTGAGTAAGTTTTTGGTGGAGCCAATTGGGTTTTGTATGTACACTATCATATCATCTGCAAATAATGACAGTTTGACTTCCTCTTTTCCAGTTTGGATACATTTGATTCCTTTTTCTTCTCTGATGGCTATGGCTAGAACTTCCAAGATGATGTTGAACAGAATTGGAGAAAGTGGATGGCCTTGTCTCATTCCTGATCTTAGGGTGAAAGCTTTTAGTGTTTGTCTGTTAAATATGATGTTGGCTTCAGGTTTCTCATATATGGCCTTTATGATGTTGAGGTATGCTCCCTCTATTCCCATATTGCTGAGTGTTTTTATCATAAATGGTTGCTGTAATTTATCAAATGCTTTTTCAGCATCTATTGACATGATCATATGGTTTTTATCTTTCATTTTGTTGATGTGGTGTATTACATTTATTGATTTACAATCGTTGTACCATCCTAGCATCCCTGGGATGAAACCCACTTGATCATGGTGTATGATCTTTTGAATGTACCACTGAATCTGGTTGGCCAGTATTTTGTTGAGAATCTTAGTATGTATGTTCATCAGAGATATTGGCCTATTGTTTTCTTTCTTAGTTGTGTCTTGACCTGGTTTTGTGATTAGAATAATATTAGCCTCATAGAAAGAATTTGGGAGTCTTCCCTTTTGTTGGATTTTTTGGAAAGGCTGAGAATAATAGGAATTAGTTCTTCTCTAAATGTTTGGTAGGATTCATCTGTGTATCCATCTGGCCTGGGGCTCTTGTGCTTTGGGGACTTTTGAATTACTTCTTCAATTTCACTAGTTGTTATTGGCCTATTCAGGCTTTCTGCTTCTTCTGGATTCAGTTTTGGTAGATTATACATTTCCAGAAATGTGTCCATTTCACCCAGGTTGTCATATAGTTGTTTGTAGTAATTTCTTACAATCTTTTGTATTTCTTAAGTATCAGTTGTGATTTCTCCTCTGTCAGTTCTGATTCTGTTTATTTGGGTCCTCTTTCTCTTTTTCTTGATGAGTCTGGTTAAAGGCTTGTCAGTTTTGTTTATTTTTTCAAAGAACCAGCTCCTGGACTCATTGATTCTTCACATTGTAATTTAAGTTCCTAAGTTATTTAATTCTGCTCTGATCTTGATGATGTCCTTTCTTCTACTTGCTCTGGGCTTTGTTTATTTTTGCTCCTCTTGCAGCTTTCTGGTTAGGTTGCTTGTATAAGCTTCTATCCTTTTTAGGCAGGCATGTATTGCTATGAAATTTCCTCTGAGAACTGCCTTTTCTGTGCCTAATAGGTTTTGGGCTCTTGTGTATTCATTTTCATTTGTTTCCAGAAACTTCTTGATTTCATCTTTGAGCTCATTGTTAACCCATTCATTCCTTAAAAGCATGTTATTCAGTCTCCATGAGTTAGAGTGTTTTTGTTTTTTTCCCTTGAGATTGGTTTTTAGTTTCAAGCTATTGTGATCTGAGAAGATGCTTAGTATGATTTCAGGTTTCCTGTATTTGTGGAGGCTTGTCTTGTGACCTACCATGTGATCTATCTTAGAGAATGTTTCATGTCCATTTGAAAAAAACATGCATTTAGGTTCTTTAGGGTGAAAGGTTCTATATATATCAGTTAGGTCCATTTCCTCTAGGGTGTTGTTCAATGGCACAATATCCTTGGTGACTTTTTGTTTCAGAGATCTGTCCATTGTTGTTAGTGGGGTATTAAAATCCTCTACTATTAGTATGTTGCTGTCTATATACTTTTTGAAGTCCTCCAAGATTTTCCTTATATATTTGGGAGCTCCTATGTTGGGTGCATATATGTTTAGCAAAGTTATATCTTCCTGAGGGTTGTTCCCTTAAGTATCATGATATGTCTTTCTTTGTCTCTTTATGACCTTCATTGTAAAATCTATTTTGTCTGAAATAAGTATTGCTTCACCAGCTTTTTCTTCAGGTCCATTTGCTTGATATATATTTTTCCATCCCTTCACTCTCAATCTGTGTTGATCTTTTGTTCTGAGGTGGGTCTCCTGAAGACAGCCTATATGTGGGTCATGTTTTTCTTATCCATTCAGCTACCCTATGCCTTTTGATTGGTGCATTTAATCCATTTACATTTAAGGTTATTGATTGATAATTATTCATTACCATTTTCTCACTTTGTACCTGTATTCCTCTTTGGTTTTCTCTGTTTCTTCATTTTAGTTATTTATTCATTTTTAAAGCAGATTCTTTAGCATTTCTTGCAATGCTGGTTTGGTTGAGAGGTATTCTTTTAGTCTTCTTTTGTCTGGGAAACTCCTTATTTCTCCTTCCATCTTGAATGAGAGCTTTGCTGGGTAGAGTATTCTTGGTTGCAGGCCTTTGTTTCCCATTACTTGAAATACTTTTTGCCATTCTCTCCTGGCTTATATTGTTTATGTTGAATAATCATTTGATAGCCTTTTTGGAGCCCCCTTATATGTTATTTGCCATTTCTCTCTTGATGCTTTTAGGATTCTCTCTTTGTCTTTGAAATTTGCCATTTTAGTAATAATGTGCCTTGGTCTGTTTGGGTTGATCTTCATTGGGACCCTCTGTGCTTCCTGAACTTGAGTAATGTTTTCACTCATCATGATAGGGAAATTTTCTATCATTTCTTTTTTGAACAGGTTTTCCATTCCTTGTTTCTCTTCTCCTTCTGGTATCCCTATGATATGGATGTTATTACATTTCAAGTTGTCCTGCAGCTCTCTTAAAACCTCTTCAATCTTGTTCAGCCTTTTTTCATTCTCTTGTACTATCTTGGAGTATTTGTCTATGTTGTCCTCCAACTAGCTGATCTGGTCCTCTGCTTCCTCTAGCCTACTGTTGATTCTTTCTACTGTATTCTTCATTTCAGAAATTGTATTCTTCACTTTCTCCTGGCTCTTACTGATAGTTCCTAAGTCCTTTTTGGTGCTGTTGTAGCTCTCAGCAAGTTCCTTGTAACTTCCCTGGAATTGTTTATAGTTTTCTTTGAACTGGCTGAGCTCATTGAGCTTCTCTATCATTCTTTTGAATTTATATCTGACATGTCATGTGCCTCTGTTTCATTTGATGATCTTTCTGGGGATTCTTTCTCTTTCATTTTGATGATGGACTCATTCTTTTTTCCCCATTTTGGGTGTCTGTTGTTGCTTGTTTTTATTTTTATTTTTTCTTGGATTAATCTGCTTTGCTTCCTTGCCTTTGTTGAGCACCCTTCTGTGTTAGGAGATTTGTGGAGTTCAGTGTTGCAGTCTTCTAAATTTTCTCCACTTGTTGCTCTTGGGGTGGCCTTTATGTTGTTAACTTGGGCTGTCTGGTTGTATTCTGGATTGGTTGTGTACGTTGCTCCTTTCCATCCAGTTGGCTGATTGCGAGACACTCCTTCTATCCTTTTCCTTTTTTTTTTTTTGTTTTGTTTTGTTTGTTTGTTTTTTGTTGTTTAAAAAATTTTATTGTTGTTGTATTACATCCATCCCCTTTTTGCTCCCCTCTGTCCCCCTCCCCACCCACCCATTCCCCCCAAAGTCAATCCCACCTGTTGTCCGTGTCATGGTTCCTTTATACTAGGTTCTTGTCTAAGCTGCTCCCCTTCTTTGCCTCTACCTCCCCCTCCCCCCATCCTTTTTCATGCACTGTTTTTGAGCTGCTCCTAAAACAGAACAACCAGTCCAGGCAAAATAACCATACCTTCAGAGATATCTTTCTCTTTTACTTTCCCTTTTGACTGCCTATGAATGTAACTATATAGCCAAACCCTCCAATGTAACCCCTGCTCTTAATCACACCCTCAGTTGCAACTGAGCCAGTCTTCATAGGGTTGTAGATATATTAAGACTGTTGTGTGAGGGGAAAAATGATTAAGTTGAGTAAAGTATAGATAGTTTTGAAGGGTTCTGAGGAGTAGCAAAGATAGCAGGGATATGAGAGAGAAAAT
Organism: Noctilio leporinus; assembly: GCA_004026585.1. Lineage (NCBI taxonomy): Eukaryota > Metazoa > Chordata > Mammalia > Chiroptera > Noctilionidae > Noctilio > Noctilio leporinus. The sequence goes on along the minus strand of PVIW01006268.1, from coordinate 76,548 downwards.
CAACTTTTCTATTCTATATAAACGAGGAGAAGGAGAATCAGAAAGCCTCAAGTACGAATGAACAGTTTAAGCCTACATATATAGTTGCGGCATCTACCTCCCTGTTCAGCCTTAATGATCCTTGACTGGCCCTGTGGGCTTTTAGCAGAAAAAAAGAAAAGAAAAGAATAAAGAAAGGGTTTAGGTGGCTGGGGAGAGGGGGAATACTTAGATTGAAGGCTGGGAATGCATTGTAGCTAAAGAGTGAGTAGACTTTAAATCAAGAGTAGGAGGAGGGTCTTGGGTATTTAGGTGGATTCAGATAGGAGAGGAGTAAAAATATGTGAGTTGGGGTATACTATGGTATAAACAGTATTTACTTAAAATGCACTAATTGTGAGGCTTGGAAGCAACTTTTGAAAAGGATATGTTAGGGATTAATAGTTCCTGTAGCTCTCGGTATAGCTCAGGTGCTTAAGATTAGCAGAAATCCTTTTCCTGAGTCTGCCTTTTTCTTGGTCAAGTCTTTGCAGGCTACAGTCTAGCTGTGTGGTCTTGGAGTGGTAGGGCCTATGGTTGTCACAGTAAGGGCTGATTCTGAATGTCAGCCCCAGGTAGGCTGGTTCTCTAGTAGCCTAGCTGGGTTTCAGTGCTGCCGGTGTTTTAGGACCCTCCATTCTCTCAGTGTTTCTGTGTGAAGACCAGCAGGGTGCTTCTGTGGTGTCTGTGGCTTCTCCTCCCCCTCCAGCTCCTGGAGGAGGTTCTTTCCTGTGATGGGCATCTGGCTCCAGTGCAGGGTGGCCTGCAACCTCACTGGCTTCTGTGATGACTGGCCCTGCCCCCACAGCTCCCGGAGGTGGTAGCCCCTGTCTGCTAACAGTGCCTGGATCCCCCAGGTGAAGGCTAACCCTCCAAGTAGTCCAACTCTTTGAGGAGTTTTTCACCGCTGCCTCTGTGATGCTTGCCTGGCTCCCCAGAGTGTCCACAGTACAGCCTTTGTCCCTTCAATGGGTGCATCAGTTACATCAGCTGCAAGTTCCTGGCTCACAGTTTGGAGTTTCCGTGGCAGCCTGGGGTCCAGTGTGGTTGTTCAGGACTGGGCCTCCCCCTCCCAGGGGCTTCAAGCCACTCTTTCCCCATTGGCGCAGTGGTACCCATTTTCAGCCCTCTCACTGCTCCCACTGGTGTACTTCCCTGCTTCTCCCCTCCTGCTCCCTGCAGGTCTCTTCTCCTCTGCCTGTGGCCCAGTGAGGAGCTTCCTCTCTCTCAGTCACTGGAGCGAGGATCTCACATAGTCCCTCCTCTGCAAGGGTTCAGTTCCTGTTCCCTCCAGCATTTGCCCTCACTGCCCACACTTCACTGCTCAGATTTCTAGTTGCCAGGGATGCCTCTCTGGGTAGAGCTGCCACTGCCCAGAGCCAACCTCGGCCCTCCTGCCAGTTTGGAACTGTCTCACCTGCTCTCTTGTAGGTTTCTGCAGCCTCTGGGCTGTGCTTCTCTAAGTCCAGATGCTTACCACTGCAATTCTTAGGGGCCTGTAGACATCTCATGCTCCCTATCCTATCCTCCAGCTGTTCTGGTACTCGAGAACGCCATCAGCACTGCTCTCTACTCTGTCGCCATCTTTCCTCCTCCCAACTTATCTCTTTTATAGAAATGGGGAGGGGGAAAATCAGAATGCCTCAAGTGCAAATGAATAGTATAAGCCTATATATATAGTTGCTGTATCTATCTCCCTGTCCACCCTCAATGAGCATTAATTGGTCCAGGTGGAGCCAGGACCCGTGTGCTTTTAGCAGAAAGGAAAGAATGTGTAGTTCCTAGTAGCGCACCCAGGAGAAAAAAAAAAAAACAGTGTTTAAGCGCTTGGGGAAGGGAAGAATACTTAGATTGAGGGCTGGAATGAGTTGTAGCAAGAGTGAGTAGACTTTAAAACAAGAATAGGAGGAGGGTCTTGGGTAGTTAGGTGGATTGAGATAGGGGAGGAGTAAAAATATGAGAATTGTGATACACTATGATATAAACAGTATTTACTTAAAATGCACTAATTGTGAGGCTTGGAAGTAACTTTTGAAAAGGATATATTAGGGATTAATAGCTCCTGTAGCTCTCAGTGTAACTCAGGTGCTTGAAATTAGCAGTGATTCATTTCCTGAGTCTGCCTCTTTTTCTTGATCAAATCTCTTCAGTCTATAGTCAAGCTGTATGGTCTTGGAGTGGCAGGGCCTATGGCTGTCACAGTCAGGGCTGATTCTGAGTGCTAGCCCCCAGTACATGAGCCTCCAGTAGTCTAGCTGGGTTTCTGTGCTGCCGGTGTTTTGGGGCCCCTCCTTATCTCACTAGTTCTATGTGAAGACTTGCAGGGTGCTTATGTGGTGTCGATGGCTACTCCTCCCCATTCAGGTCCTCAAGGAGGTTTCTGCCTTCAATGGGCACCTGGCTCCAATGGAGGCAGGTGGGAGGGGTGGCCTGCAACTTCATTAGCTCCTGTGATGACTAGCTCTCCCCTTCCAGCTCTTTGAAGAGGTAGCCCCTGTCTGCAAGGAGTGCCTGGTTCCCAGGGGGCCCTGCCGGTCATTTGCTGGCTACGGCTAGCCCTCCATGCAGTCCAGCTCTTTGAGGAGGTTTTCACCACTGCCTCTGCGATGCAAGCCTGGCTTCCCAGGGGACCCCATTGCAGTCTGCAGGCGAAGGCTACCCCTCCCCCTCCAGCTCTTTGAGGAGGTTTTTGTCGCCTACAATGGGTATGCCAGTTGCACTGGCAGCAATTTCCTGGCCAGCAGTTTCAAGTTTTCATGGGAGCATGTGCGCCAGTGTAGGTGTGTGGGGTTGGGCCTCCCTTCTCCCTGGAGCTCCAAGTTGCCCTCTCCCTGGGTGGTGCAGTGGCACAATTTTCATTCCTCTCACAGCCCTGGCCCGTGCACTTCCCCACTCCCCAGCTCCTGCTCCCCATGGGTCTCTCCTTCTTTGACTCTGGCCAAGGGAGGTGCTTCCTCTTTCTCAGCCTCCCAAGTGTGGCTCTCACACAGTCCCTCCCCTGCAGGAGTTCAATTCCTCATTCCCTTAGGAGTTTGCACTCACTGTCCATACTTCACTGCTCAGATTTCTAGTCACTGGGGAGCCTGAAGCTGTCGTCAGTTAGAGCTGCCCCCCTGGGCAGAGCTGCCACTGCCCAGAGCCAACCTCAGCCAGCCTGCCAGCTGGTTCTGAACTGTCTCACCTGCTCTCCTGTAGGCCTCTGCAGCCTCTGGGCTGTGCACCCCTAAGTCCAGATGCTTACCACTCCAATTCGCAGGGACCTGCAGACATCTCGTGCTCCCTACCCTATCCTCCAGCTGCTCTGGCACTCGAGAATGCTGTCAGCACTGCCCTCTACTCTGTCACCATCTTTCTAGGTGTCTACTCTGTTGCCATCTGAGTTTTTCTTTTATATTATCTAAGAAGGTGGTCTAGTTTCATTTTTTGCCCATCTGTCAAATTTTCCCAACACCATTTATTGAATAAACTATCTTTAGCCCATTGTATGTTTTTGCCTCCTTTGTCAAATATTAATTGGCTATAAAGTGCGGATTTATGTCTGGTCTCTCTATTCTGTTCCATTGATCTGCTTTTATGCCAGTACCATGCTGTTTTGACTACCAAGGCCTTGTAGTATAGTTTAATATTAGGTAGCATGATTCCTTCAACTTTGTAGTTTTCTTTCCCCTCAAGACTATTGTTTTTATTCAGGGTCTTTTATGGTTCCATATTAAATTTTGGAATATTTTTCTATCTAGTTCTGTGAAATACACCATTGATTTCTTGATAGGAATTGCATTGAATCTATATAGATTGTTTTGGGTAGTATGAACATTTTAATAATGTTCATTCTTTCTATCCATGAGCAAACACAGTATGTATATGTGTTTTAGTTATTTGCATCTTTTATTTCTTTCTGCAGTGTCTTATAATTTTTGAGTACAGGTCTTTTACATTCTTGGTTAAATTTATTCCTAGATATTTTGTTATTTTTGAAGTAATTGTTTTCTTAAATTTTCTTTCTGATAGTTCATTATTGGTGCACAGAAATGCAACTGATTTCTTGGTATTAATTTTTTATTCTACTACTTTACTTAATTCCTTTATCAGCTCTAGTAGTTTTCTGGTGGACTCTTTTCCCAATCTTAAGAGGAGCGCTTGTAGTTTTTGTCCATTGAATATAATGTTGGCTGTGGGCTTGTCGTATATGGCCTTTATTACATTGAGGTATTTTCCCTGTATTTCCACTGTGCTGAGAGTTTTTTAAAAAATCATAAATGGGTACTAGATTTTATCAAGTGCTTTTGCTGCAGCTATTGATATGGTCAAAGAAGATGCTTGATATGGTTGCAATATTCTTAAAGGTTGTGGTGTATCCTAGATAATGTTCCCTGTGCACTTAAAAAGAATGTATATTTTGCTGCTTTGAGGTAAAATGCTCTGAAGATATCAATTAAATAAATCCATCTAATCTAATGTGCCATTCTTTGTTGATTTTCTGTCTTAAAGTTGCATCTATTCATGTCAATGGGGTGTTAAAATTTTTCTATTCTGACTGTATTATTGTCAATTTCTCCCTTTATGTCCATCAAGATTTGCTTTACATATTTAGCTGCTCCTGTTTTGGGCGCATAAATGTTTACAAGGGCTATATGCTCTTGTTGGAATGCTCCCTTTATCATTATGTAGTCCCCTTCTTTGTCTCTTACTAAAGCCGCTATTTTAAAGTACATTTTTTTCAGATGTAAATATTGTTACCTAAGCTTTTTCTTTCTTTCCATTTGTACTGAATATCTTTTTCTATCCCTCTACTTTTACTCTGTGTGTATCTTTTGTTCTGAGGTGGGTCTCTTGTAGGCAATCTATGCATGGGTTTTGCTTTCTTATCCATTTAGCTACCCATGTCTTTTGATTAAAGCATTTAAGCCATATTACATATTGATAGCTACATATGTATTGTCACTTTATTCTTTTAACTATATCCCTCTATTTTTCTTCTTTCTTTTCTCTTCTTTTTTTCCTCCTCCTCTTTCTTAAAGAAGGCCCTTTAACATTTCTTTCTTTCTTTCTTTCTTTTTCAATGTATGGTTGTCTTTCACCTGCCTCCAGCTATGGAGCTGGCTGGAGACCTGGCTTGCAACCTGGTTACGTGCCCTGCCTGGGAAATTGAACCAGCGACCTTTGGGTTCGCAGGCTGGTGCCTTATCTACTGAGCCACCAGCCAGGGCTAACATGTCTATAATACTGGTTTGGTGGTAACAAACTCTTTTAGCTTTTTCTTGTCTGGAGAGTTCTTTATTTATTTTTCAATTTAAAATAATAGCCTTGCTAGTCAGTCTTTGCTGTAGATCCTTGCTTTTCATCACTTTGAATATTTCATGTGGCTCTCCTCTGGCCTGAAATATTCCTGTTGCGAAATAAGCTGACAGTCATGTGTGAGCTTCCTGGTAGGCAATTACTTGATTTTCTCTTGCTGCTTTTAAGATCTCTTGTCTTTAATTTTTGGCATTTTAATTCTGATGTGTCTTGGCATGAGACTCTTTGGGTTCATCTTGTTTGGGACTCTGAAATTCCTGAACTTGTATTCTATCTCCTTTACCAGGTGAGGGAAATATTTTGTCATCATTTTTTCACATAGGTTTCCAATTTTCTTCCTGTCTCTGTTTTCCTTCTGGCACCCCTGTGATGTGAATGTTGTTACACTTGATATTGTCCCAGAAGCTCCCTACACTATTCCTATTTTTGTAGATTCTTTTCTTTTTGCTGTTCAGGTTGGGTGTTTTCTGCTTTCTTATCTTCTAAATCTCTGATTTAATTCTCTGCTTTATTCATTCCATGATTGATTCCCTATAATGTATTTTTATTTATTTATTAAAAAATTATGTTTTAGAGAGATGGGTAGGGAGAGAGGCAGAGAGAGAGAGAGAGACATCAATGTATGGTTACCTTTCACCTGCCTCCAGCCACAAATCTGACTGGAGACCTGGCTTGCAACCTGGTTAGGTACCCTGGTTGGGGAATCGAATCAGTGACCTTTGGGTTCGCAGGTCAGTATAATATATTTTTAAATTTAAGTTAGTGTATTCTCTATTTATGACTGATTTATTTTTATGGTTTCTATGTCTTTTTATATTTTGTATCTCTTTGTTAATTCTTACTGAGTTCATCTATTCTCCTCCTAATTTCATTGAGTGTCCTTAAAAACCTAGCTCTGCAGCTAGATTGCTTGTTTCCATTTTGTTTGTTTGTTTCCATTAGTTCTTTTCCTGGGAGTTTGGTCTATTCTTTAACTGGGACATGTTTATTTGTGTCCTTATTTTGGCAACTTCCTTGTTTCTATTTGTTAGAGCTCCTATGTCTTCTGGGCGTTTTCTGTATGGTCCACTTGCACAACCTCCTTGTTCATCAAGCTGGGAACTTGAAGTGTGCTTCCCCATCCCTTTATGGGCTATGTACACCCTTCTGTTGTAGTTGAGCTTTGAGTGCTGTTGACATATCAATGGAAGGGATTTACCCCCAGGACAATCAGCTGCAAGGAATGGCTCTGACCACCTACCTCCAACCACTGTGGAGGACCAGCTGATCAGGGTCCCACCCCACAGAGCAGGACTTAACTTCATCTGGATTTTGGTGCCTGCTAAGTCTGCCCCTTGAGTGTGTTGCTTATGGAGGTAGTTTGGTGGTGCTTCAACATGGTCTTAGGCTGTCCATCAGGTGCATTGGCTCTGGAGCATTTTGGAAGGTGCAGGCCAAGGTCAGCAGCCACCTGTGCCCTGTACTGGCCCATTGGGCATGACCTACAAAATGATCTGCAGATTTCTACTACCTGTGCTGGGCTTGGAGATGCCCAGCAGAGGCCAGACTGTGTGCCAAAGCTGCTGCCACTACTCCTGGGCCTGGACCTATTCAGCAAGATATATGGGGCATGGTGAGGCCTGATGCTGCTTGTTTAAGAGATTTTCAGAAAGTGCAAAACATGAGCTAAAACAGGTGGTTTGTATGGAAATGACCAGGATGGATTTGCAAGTTGAGGTGGACAGGACATCAGGGAATAAGCAGGGAGGTGCAAATAGCATTACCAGTTTGATGGAGATTCAGATATGTCTCCTGCCTACGGGCTCTGTAGGAGCAGGCTCAACAAAGAAACAGTGGCTTCTGCCAGCACTTTAGTCAAGGAGAAAGCTGTCCACACCCCACTCTTTCCCTCAAGCCAGCCAATTCATTTCTTCCCCATATGCCCCTGTTTTTTTTTCCAGCTGCTGTCCTAGTGCTGGAGGTCAGAGCAAGTGAGTCAGAGTAAGCCTTTGCCTAGATACTTTAAGAGGAATGCCTCAGATCCCAACAGCCCTTTTTTCTCACTTAGCCAAAATCCTCACTGGTTTTTATGGGAACATCTCTTCATGGCAGTGGAACCCTGGGCTGCAGGGTATGGTATGGGCTAGAACCCCTCACTTCCTGTGAGGAGACTGTCACAGCCAAGATATCCCTCCTGATTTTTAACTGCTACCAGTGGGGGTGGTACCAACCCATTCTGTGTCTCCACCCTTCCTATCAACCTCAATGTGGCTTTTTCTCTATATCCTTAGTGGTAGGAATTCTGTTCATCTATGTTTCAGGCAGTTCTAAATGATGGTTGTTCTGAAGTTTAGTTGTGATTTTGACTTAGTGTCAAAAAATTCAAGTACTGCATTTATCTACACTGCCACATTGACCAAAACCTCTCTCCTTCTATTTTTTTGAGTAATGTTTTGCTCTAGGTTGGGGTCTTTGCACCTTTTTTTATATTGGTTTTATTTATTTATGTATGCTATATTTTGTGTGGTTGCTATGCCATTTATTTGGGCAGCTAAGTCCACACATACTATTTGTCTAACACATTGACTCCATTCTTTTGCATCTTAATTTCAAAACGGGAAAATATTATTTTCACCTAAACTTTATATCTACAGTTGTTTTCTTTTTTTCTCAATTCCCTCTCTTTCTTTCTCTTTTCTTAGTCTCATAACTTGTCTTTCCTCTTCTACCTTCTCCTCTTTCATCTTTATCAATCCAATTATTTTTCATCTTTAAAAATTTAAACTATAAGTTTTCTAGATTAATATTTTACATAAGGACAAGTATTGCCTTGTTTATAAAATCAATTTATACAGGTTTATAAAAAGAGTTTTTAATGGAATGAAGATGGTTATTTTGGCCACATCCACCCATAAAAAAAAACAACAGACAAACATTAAAGAAAGATAAAGTAATGTTATATGATATTTCTTCTGTCTCAAGCCTCCACAGACCTGCATTGCAAAGTTGGCTGGTGCAATTATAACCAAGGTTGAAAACTCATGGGACATTTTTTTTCTCCTCTTAGCCCAAATCTAAATCCTAAATCTTATTACACTCTGCCTGAAAGTGCAGGGACCTATCATAATAAGAGTACCTGCCCATAAATGAGAGGGCTATCATCGTTAGACTGGGTTCCTAGTGCTCTAGACATATGGAAAGAGAATAGAAGGACCATGACTATGATCTTTTAACACACATTGACCCTGCTCACTAGCAAAGTTGGGACAATCAGCCTGACTCAGGGGAGGCAGTAAAGCAGTGAGAGAAAGGTGGTTTGGGGTGCATCTCTTACCCCAAAAACTCAGGGTTTCTTGTGGGATCAGAACTAATTAAAGAGCATGGTAACATGCTCTTCTCATTATCCTTTGCCTATATGGCTACTGATCCCTATACAAAACCTGTGTTTTTGTGGTAAGAGTTGGGGTTGAGAGAAATGGCTTCCCCAGTTCAAATACCAACTGTGAGTGGGTCAAAATAGAATGTTCATTTTTTTAAAAATTTTATTGTTGTTGTATTACATCCATCCCCTTTTTGCTCCCCTCTGTCCCCCTCCCCACCCACCCATTCCCCCCAAAGTCAATCCCACCTATTGTCCATGTCCATGGTTCCTTTATACTAGGTTCTTGTCTAAGCTGCTCCCCTTCTTTGCCTCTGCCTCCCCCCTCCCCCCAACCCTGTTCCCCCTGACCACTGAAGGCCTATTCCTTGTATTCATATACTTGATTCTGTTTTGCTTGTTGTTAGTTTTGCTCATTATTGTCCCGTAATGGGTGAGATATGATATTTGTCCTTCACTGACTGGCTTATTTCACTAAGCGTAATACTCTCCAGTTCATTTTGAATAACCTAATTTAATAATATCTTAGTGCTTTGAAACAGATTTTGGATAATGTGGAGGTATGAATCCCCATTGTAGAAAATGGAAATATGTATGACTTCTTTGAAAGCTGATGGTAATGGGTATATTAAATTAAGGATAGCTTTAGTAATCAATTAATATTGTTATCTAGCTACTACTGATATGAAGAAGATTCTCAAGTGATAGCATAGTTTTGGAGATGTCATCTAATGTTTATTTTGTTTCTATTCAATAATTTTGCAGAGCAAAGCATTTTAAACAATAAAGGATAGTGGAAAGGGCATGGGCTTTGGAGCCAGAAAGAATTGGGTTCTTGCTGTGATGCTGGCATGCAGAGCTCTGTGTATTTAAGTAATTATTTAACTTCTTTGTGTTCTATTTACAGTACCAATAATACTGCAGCCTAAAATAAACAAATAAAAACTAACTCAAGCAAAAAAAGAAAGGTAATATTTTTAGACTCACATACCTGACAAGGCATTTGAAAAATATGAGAGAATTTCTACCTATAGCATCATCTTTGGGACCAATGTTGTTCTATTGATGCTTCTTAAACTTGGACTTTGTGAAGGGAAACAGCTATTATTAAGTTAATTAACTTACCATAAACTCATAGTTACTAAAACTTATGAGTTTTAACAGAAAGTATTAGAGTTAGTTGATATATTTCCCTATATAAAGTCCCAGAAAAGGAGTCTCTGTTCATCTTTAATTTTTCCTATAGTACAGATACCCTAAACCTATCCTGAGGAAGCCTGGCTGTGCCTGGAGTGTCTCACTTCAGCAAGGCATGGCTTGCTGAAAAAAGAGTCAAACTGCTCGATTTCTGCTAAGAAAATACACCCCAACTTATCCCTCTGCTTTGTTTAGTTCTAAATATTTGTTTTTTACTTTTATAAGCAATGAACAAAAACATTCACCCCAAGCTCTTACCAGAGATCATACCATTGTCCTGTCCACTCTCCAATTTACTCACACAACTTCATTGAAAGGAGCAATTCTTATGGAGTGTTGGTGGAAGGAATGTAGTCCTTTCCTTCCTAAGGACAGTCTAGGCTTTCCTTGATGTAATGAAGAAGAAAGTAAGTTATGCTGTCAACCTTGGGTACCAGAATTCCTTGTAGGGAAGAAACTATATTGTTTGAATGAATAACTTGGAAAACCTTTGGCCATGTCTTTTTTTTCCTACCATATCTTTATTCATTCAGCACCAATGACAGAATAGATGGACTTTTACAGTCTTCAAAGAAAGGGGAGAGAAATCAAAGATGGCGACAGAGTAGGCGGCAGTGCTGATGGCATTCTCATGTTGCCAAAACAGCTGGGGAACAGGATAGGGAGCAGGTCCCTAAGAATTGGAGCAGTCAGCATCTGGACTCAGGGGAGCACAGCCCAGAGGCGGTAGAGACCTACAGGAGAGCAGGTGAGACAGTTCCAAACTGGCCAGCAGGCTGAGGTCAGCTCTGGGCAGTGGCAGCTCTACCTAGAGGGATATCTCTAACTGAAGCCAGCTCCAGGCTCCCTGGTGACTAGAAATCTGAGCAGTGAAGTATAGACAATGAGGGCAAATGCTGGAGGGAATGAGGAATTGAACTCCTGCAGGGAGGTACTGTGTGAGAGCCTTGCTCTGGCGACAGAGAGAGGAAGCTCCTCACTGGGCCAGAGGCAGAGGAGAAGAGACCTGCAGGGAGCAAGAGCAGGGGAGCAGGGAAGTGCACTGGCCAGAGTGGCAAGAGGGCCAAAAACGGTGCTGCTGGGCCACCGGGGAAAGAGCAGCTTGAAGCCACTATGAGGGGGTAGGCCCAGCCCTGCGTACCCTCACTGGCCTGCAGGCTCCCACAGAAACTCCAAACTGCAAGTCAGGAACTTGCAGCTGGAGCAACTGACCCACCCATTTCAGGTGACAAAGGCTGCACTGCTATGCTCTGGGGGGCTGGGCACACATCACAGAGGCGGTGTGAAGGACTCCTCAGAGAGCTGGACTGCCTGGAAGGTTGGCCCTCACCCAGGGGAACTGGGCACTGTTGGCAGATGGGAGCTGCCTCCTCCAAGGAGCAGCGAGGGCAGGGCCAACCATCACAGGCACCAGCAAGGTTGCAGGCTGCCCTGCAGGGGAGCCAGGTGCCCATCGTAGGCAGGAACCTTCTCCAGGAGCTGGAGGGGAAGGAGCAGCTATAGACATCACAGAAGCACCCTGCTAGACTTCACACGGAAGAAGAGAAGGGAGGGCTCCAGAACATCAGCAGCCCTGAAACCCAGCTAGGCTACTGGAGACCCAGGCTACCTGGGGGCTGACACTCAGAATCAGCCCTTACTGTGACAACCATAGGCCCTGCCACTCCAAGACCACCCAGCTAAACAGTAGATTGCAGAGACCTGACCAAGAAAAAGAGATAGACTCAGGAAAAGGATTTCTGCTAATCTTAAGCACCTGAGCTATACCGAGAGCTACAGGAACTATTAATCCCTAACATATCCTTTTCAAAAGTTACTTCCAAGCCTCACAATTAGTGCATTTCAAGTAAATACTGCTTAAACCAACTCACATATTTCTACTTCTCCCCTATCTCAATCCACCTAAATACTCAAGACCCTCCCCCTACTCTTGATTTAAAGTCTACTCACTCTCTGGCTACAATGCTTTCCCAGTCCTCAATCTAAGTATTTCTCCCTCCCCAGCCACCTAAACCCTTTCTTTATTCTTCTTCTTTTTCTTATTTTTTTTTTCTCCTGCTAAAAGCCCACAGGTCCTGGCTCCACCTGGACCAATCAGAGATCATAAAGGGTAAACAGCCACCTAAACCCTTTATTATTATTATTATTATTATTATTATTATTATTATTTTCTTTTCTCTGCTAAAAGCAAGCCCACAGGTCCTGGATTCACCTGGGCCAATCAGGGATCATTAAAGGTGAACAGCCACCTAAACCCTTTTCTTATTATTATTATTATCTTTTTTTTTTTTTTTTTTTGCTAAAAAAAGGTACTCGCTCCATCCTGACCAATCAGAGATCATTATTTCTTTATTATTAGTGGTAGTAGTAATTCTTTCTCTGCTAAAAGCCCACAAGTCCTGGCTCTACCTGGACCAATCAGGGATCATTAAGGGTGAACAGGGAGGCAGATGGAGCAACTATATACATAGGCTTACACTGTTCATTCATACTTGAGGGTTTCTGATTCTCCCTCTTCTCATTTCTATAGAATAGAAAAGTTGATTTTCTCTCTCATATCCCTGCTATCTTTGCTATTCCTCAGTACCCTTCAAAACTATCTATACTTTAGTCAACTTAATCATTTTTCCTCCTCGTACAACAATCTTAATATATCTACATCCCTATCAAGACTGGCTCGATTGCAGCTGAGGGTGTGATTAAGAGCAGGGGTTATATTGGAGGGTTTGGGTATATAGTTATGTTCATAGGCAGTAGAAAGGGGAACTAAAAAAGAAAGATATCACTGAAGGTATGGTTATTTTGCCTGGACTGGTTGTTCTGTTTTAGAAGCAGCTCAAAAAAAGTGTATGAGAAAGGGTAAAAGGAGTGTCTAGCAATCAGTCAACTGGAAGGAAAGGAGCAACATGCAATCCAGAATACAACCAGACATCCCAAGTTAACAACAGAAAGTCCACCCCAAGAGCAACAAGTGGAGAAAATCTAGGAGACTGCAACATTGAGCTCCACAAATCTTCTAACACAGAAGCATGCTCAACAAAGGCAAGGAAGCAAAGCAGATTAATCCAAGGGGGAAAAAACAAGCAACAACAGACACCCAAAATGGGCGGGGGGAGGGGGGATCAGTCCATCACCAAAGTGAATGGAAGAATCTCCAGAAAGATCACCAAATGAAACAGAGGCACATGACATATCAGATATGAAATTCAAAAGAATGATGATAGAGAAACTCAATGAGCTCAGACAGCTCAAAGAAAACTATAAACAACTCCAGGGAAGTACAAGGAACTTGCTGAGAGCTACACCAGCATCAAAAAGGACTTAGGAACTATCAGTAAGAGCTAGGAGAAAATGAAGAATACAATTTCTGAAATGAAGAATACAGTAGAAGAATCAACAGGAGGCTAATGGAAGCAGAGGACCAGATCAGCTAGATGGAGGACAACATAGACAGATACTCCAGGATAGTACAAGAGAATGAAAAAAGGCTGAACAAGATTGAAGAGGTTTTAAGAGAGCTGCAGGACAACTTGAAATGTAATAACATCCATATCATAGGGATACCAGAAGGAGAAGAGAACCAAGGAATGGAAAACCTGTTAAAAAAAAGTCATGATAGAAAATTTCCCTATCATGATGAGTGAAAACATTACACAAGTTCAGGAAGCACAGAGGGTCCCAATGAAGATCAACCCAAACAGACCAACTCCAAGGCACATTATTACTAAAATGGCAAATTTCAAAGACAAAGAGAGAATCCTAAAAGCATCAAGAGAGAAATGGCAAATAACATATAAGGGGGCTCCAAAAAGGCTATCAAGTGATTATTCAACATAAACAATATAAGCCAGGAGGGAATGGCAAAAAGTATTTCAAGTAATGGGAAACAAAGGCCTGCAACCAAGAATACTCTACCCAGCAAAGCTCTCATTCAAGATGGAAGAAGAAATAAGGAGTTTCCCAGACAAAAGAAGACTAAAAGAATACCTCTCAACCAAACCAGCATTGCAGGAAATGCTAAAGGATCTGCTTTAAAAATGAATGAATACGCCCTGGCTGGTAGCACAGTAGCTAAGGCGCCGCTTGCGAACCCAAGGGTCGCAGGTTCGATTCCCCAGCTGGGGCAGATGACCAGGTTGCAAACCAGGTCTCCAGTCAGGTCTGTGGCTGGAGGCAGGTGAAACGCAACCATACATTGATGTCTCTCTCCCTCTTTGCCTCTCTCCCTTCCCCTCTTTCTAAAAATAATGAAATAAAATCTTTAAAAAAAAATTACTTAAAAAAAATGAATGAACAAATAACTAAAATGAAGAAACAGAGAAAACCAAAGAGTAATACAGGTACAAAGTGAGAAAATGGCAATGAGAAATGGTTATTACATTTAATAACCTTAAATGTAAATGGATTAAATGCACCAATCAAAAGACATAGGGTAGCTGAATGGATAAGACAACATGACCCACATATATGCTGTCTTCAAGGGGCCCACCTCAGAACAAAAGATTGACACAGATTGAGAGAGAAGGGATGGAAATATATACGTCAAGCAAATGGACATGAAAAAAAGGCTAGCAAAGCAATACTTGTTTCAGACAAAATAGATTTTACAATAAAGGCCATAAAAAGGGATAAAGAAAGACATTTTATAATACTTAAGGGAACAATCCATCAAGAAGAAATAACACTGGTAAACATATATGCACCCAACATAGGAGCTCCAAAATATATAAGGAAAATCTTGGAAGACTTTAAGAAAGATATAGACAGCAACACACTAATAGTAGGGGATTTTAATACCCCACTATCAACAATGGACAGATCTTCCAAACAAAAAATCCCCAAAGATGTTGTGGCATTGAACAACACTCTAGAGGAAATGGACCTAACTGATGTATACAGAGTCTTTTACCCCAAAGAAGCAAAATACACATTCTTTTCAAATGCACATGGATCATTCTCTAAGATAGACCACATGGTAGGTCACAAGACAAGCCTCCACAAATGCAGGAAAATTGAAATCATACAAAGCATCTTCTCAGATCACAATGGCTTGGAACTAAAAACAAATCTCAAGGGAAAAAACCAAAAGTACTCTAAGTCATGGAGACTGCTCTTAAGTAATGAATGGGTTAACAATGAGATCAAAGATGAAATAAAAAATTTCCTAGAAACAAGTAACAATGAACATACAACAGCCCAAAACCTATGGGATACAGCAAAGGCAGTTCTCAGGGGGAAATTTATAGCAATACAGGTCTACCTAAAAAGGTCACAAGAAGTTTATGAAAACAACCTAACCATAATTCTCCAAGAACTAGAGGAGCAACAACAAACAAAGCCCAGAGCAAGTAGAAGAAAGGAAATCATTAAGATCAGAGCAGAACTAAATAACTCAGGGATTCAAACTACAATTCCAAGAATCAACAGGTCCAAGACCTGGTTCTTTGAAAAAATAAACAAAATTGACAAGCCCTTATCCAGACTCATCAAGAAAAAGAGAGAGAGGACCCAAATAAACAGAATCAGAACTGAAAGAGGAGAAATCACAACTGATACTTCAGAAATACAAAAGATTGTAAGAAATTACTACGAACAACTATATGACAATAAATAGGACAACCTAGATGAAATGGACACATTTCTGGAAATGTATAATCTACCAAAACTGAACCCAGAAGAAGCAGAAAGCCTGAATAGGCTAATAACAACTAATAAAATTAAAGAAGTAATCCAAAATCTCCCAAAGTAAAAAAGCCCAGACTGGATGGATACACAGGTGAATTTTACCAAACATTTAAAGAAGAACTAACTCCTATCCTTCTCAACCTATACAAAAATATACGGGAAGAGGGAAGACTCCCAAACTCTTTCTATGAGGTCAATATTATTCTAATCCCAAAACCAGGGCAAGACACAACTAAGAAAGAAAACTACAGGCCAACATCTCTGATGAATATAGATGCTAAGATTCTCAACAAAATATTGGCCAACCTGGTTCAGCAGTACATTACAAACATCATACACCATAATTGAGTAGGTTTCATCCCAGGGATGCAAGGATGGTACAACATTCATAAATCAATAAATGTAATACACCACATCAACAAAATGAAAGACAAAACCATAAGATCATATCAACAGATGCTGAAAAAGCATTTGATAAAGTACAGCAACCATTTATGATAAAAACCCTCAGCAAAATGGGAATAGAGGGAGCATACCCCAACATCATAAAGGCCATCTATGAGAAACCTGAAGCCACCATCATACTTAATGGACAAAAACTAAAAGATTTTCCCCTAAGATCAGGAATGAGACAAGGCTGTCTACTTTCTCCACTTTTGTTCAACATAGCCTTGGAAGTTCTAGCCATAGCCATCAGAGAAAAAAAAGGAATCAAAGGTATCCAAATTGGAAAGGAGGAAGTCAAACTATCATTATTTGCAGATGATATGATAGTGTACATACAAAACCCCATAGGCTCCACCAAAAACTTACTCAGCCTAATAAGCAAATTTAGCAAAATAGCTGGGTTTAAAGTCAATATCCAGAAATCCAAAGCATTTTTGTATACCAATAATGAAACATCAGAAATTGAAGTGAGAAAACAAATCCCATTTACCATAGCAACAAGCAAAATAAAGTACCTAGGAATAAACTTAACTAAGGAGGTAAAAGACCTGTACTCAGAAAACTACAGAACAATGAAGAAAGAAATCAAGGAAGATACAAATAAATGGAAGCATATACCATGTTCATGGATGGGAAGAATTAACATCATTAAAATGTCCATACTACCCAAAGCAATCTACAGATTCAATGCAATCCCAATTA
>PVIW01006268.1:0-59746 GCA_004026585.1 Noctilio leporinus | reverse complement strand
TAATACTTCAAAAATTTATATGGAACCCAAAACACCCACGAATAGCCACAGCAATCTTGAGAAAGAAGAACAAGGTAGGAAGAATCACAATACCGGACTTCAAACAATACTACAAGTCTACTGTCATCAAAACAGCATGGTACTGGCATAAGAATAGACATATAGATCAATGAAACAGAATACAGAGCCCAAAAATTAACCCAGGACTCTATGGTCAATTAATATTCAAGAAAGGGAGAAGGGACATAAAATGGAGTAAAAACAGTCTCTTCAACAAGTGGTGTTGGGAGAATTGGACAGCAACATGCAAAAAGATAAAACTAGGCCACCAACTTACACCATAGACCAAAATAAACTCAAGAAGGATGCAGGATTTAACACAAGCAGTGCCACCATAAAGGTCCTGGAGAAAAATATAGGCAGCAAACTTTTGGATATCCTATGCAGAAATATGTTTACTGATACTTCATCAAAGGCAAAGGAAATAAAAGAACAAATGAACAAATGGGACTATATC
This sequence comes from Noctilio leporinus, assembly GCA_004026585.1. Taxonomy (NCBI): domain Eukaryota; kingdom Metazoa; phylum Chordata; class Mammalia; order Chiroptera; family Noctilionidae; genus Noctilio; species Noctilio leporinus. The sequence goes on along the minus strand of PVIW01006268.1, from coordinate 59,229 downwards.
AAACTGAAAAGTTTCTGTTCAGCTAAGGAAAACACCAGCAAAATTAAAAGGGAACCAACTGTATGGGAAAACATAATTTCCAATGATACCTCAGACAAGGGTTTGATCTCCAAAATATATAAAGAACTAATGCGACTCAACACCAGGGAGACAGACAGCCCAATTAAAAAATGGACAAAGGACCTGAATAGACAACTCACTGAGGAAGATATACAAAGAGCCCAGAGGCATATGAAAGGATGCTCAACATCACTAGTCATCAGAGAGATGCAAATTAAACCACAATAAGTTACCACCTCACACCTGTCAGAATTGCAATCATCAACAAATCAACAAACAACAAGTGTTGGCAAGGATGTGGGGCAAATGGAACCCTGGTGCACTGTTGGTGGGAATGCAGGCTGATGCAGCCACTATGGAAAACAGTATGGGATTTCCTCAAAATACTAAAAATGGAACTGCCTTTTGATCCAGCAATTCCACTACTTGGACTATACCCAAAGAATCCTGAAATACCAATTCAGAAGAATCTATGTACCCCTATGTTCATAGCAGCACTATTTACAATAGCCAAATGCTGGAAACAGCCTACATGCCCATCAGTGGATGATTGGATCAAACTAGTATAAAGGAACCATGGATATGGACAACAGGGGGGATTGACTTTGGGGGGAATGGGTGGATGGGGAGGGGGACAGAGGGGAGCAAAAAGGGGATGGATGTAATACAACAATAAAATTTTTTTAAAAAATTAAAAAAAAAAAAAAGGACAACCTAAGGTGACAGTGGCAATCTGAGCTCTGGCAGAGTTGTTCTGAGGGACAGGTGAGACTTTAGAGGGCTCAGAGGGCTCATCCTGCCATTGAGCAGAAAACATGGATTCAGTTTGACCACCTGGGGCTCATTTAGTGCACCACAGCAGCAATTTGCTAAATGGTTCCTTGCGAGTAGAAAAGAATAAGTAAACAGTGAGCAGTTTCATCGTGGTAAACCACTAGTAGCTCAAGGGATGTGAAAATGTGAAACTATAATTAGATTCCTTGTTGATAATGCACTAACTAAAAGTCTTACGTTGTATATTGCATCTTTCTGAGTACCATGGAGTCCTTAATACTTCAGGCTGAAAGCTTTCCAGCTATCAATTCATGCCTCCATTAAAATTCCAACTGCTTATATTAGAAAACAAACAAACAAACAAACACTTTGGTACATTTACACAATGGAATTCTATATAGCAGAAAGAAAGAAGGAACTCCTAACCTTTGCAACAACATGGATGGAACTAGAAAATATTATGCTTAGTGAAATAAGCCAGTCAGTGAAGGGCAAATACCATATGATCTCACCCATTACAGGACAATAATGAACAAAACTAACAACAAGCAAAATAGAACCAGATATATGAATACAATGAATAGGCCTTCAGTGGTCAGAGGGAAGGGGGTGGGGGAGAGGGGGGAGGAAGAGGCAAGGAAGGGGGGCAGTTTAGACAAGAACCTAGTGTAAAGGAGCCATGGACATGGACAACAGGTGGGATTGACTTTGGGGGGAATGGGTGGGTGGGGAGGGGGACAGAGGGGAGCAAAAAGGGGATGGATGTAATACAACAACAATAAAATTAAATTAAAAAAAGATATATAGACAAACCAAGACTCATTACAAAAAAATAAAGTCCAATATGGTGGAAAAATCTGGACAACTCTAATAGAACAAAAAATAAAAAAGAAAAGATATAGGCCACATTCCTTTTAAATGAAAAATGTAAGAAGTTGTCACAAAAAAAAAAAAAAAAAGGAAGAAAGAAAGAAAGGGTAGTGGTTACTTAGTAGACTTACAGTTCTATATGCAAAGACTGGAAAAATAATCATACCTAGAAATTTAATAAATAACACCCCAAAACCTTATTATCAATTCAAGTACCTATTGAAATCCTGCCCCCACCTATTGTGCCTATTAAAAAATAAAGCTTAAGTTTACTGTTTTCCCTCTACTTTTTTCACAATTTTTGGATATTAAGAATTAATGGCTTTTTAAATTTTATTTATTTTAAATGTATTTTATTTATTTTGCTATTACAGGTGTCCCAATTTCCCCCCATTGCTCCCCTCCACCCAATACCCTGTTTCCTCCAGCAATGCCCCTGTTAGTTCATGTTCGTGTGTCATGCATATAAGTCCTTTGGCTTCTCCAAAGGACTTTTCCTTTATTCTTTTTAACATCCCCCTGTCTATTCTGCAACCACCAACGTGTACTTTTTTTATCCTTTCACATCTAGACAATTCACCATTTAATTACTACTTTCTGTCAGATTCTTGAATCATATTAATACAAAGTTTTCTTTTCATCATTTCAAAATGCCTATGTTAATTTATTTGTTTAAAGAATTACTCTTTTAAGTAATATGAATTGCAATATTACCAAACACATGCAAATATACATTTACACACATACATATTTTTACACATATTTAAAATACATACTGGATTTTGAAGAATTAATACAAAAAACCTTAAAATATGACAATAGCTTATATAATTATTACATGTTAAATAATAGTATTTTAGAGATATTGTAGCAAATTAAGCAATTTTTTTCTTCCTTAATACTTATTTTACTCTGGAATGCTATTTTTGTGATATATATCACAGAAATGGTGTATTACAGAACTCACTTTTGTGAAAGTTGTCCTAGAGACAGTAGTAAAAAATGAATTTGGTTTTTGAATCAGATCCAATATTACAACTCAACTTTATTTTAAGCTACTGGAACTACAACTTATTCTTTTTAGAGTTTTCCATTTTAAATACTAAACTGATTTTTTTTTTTTTTTTGGCTGTGCATAGGTCTTACTCTTTCAATACCCTCTGTTTTTCCTCTACATGTGTTTTACAAGCTGAAGCCTTCAGAAATAATGGCACTTGCAGTGCTCATCTGGTCCCCAGAGTAGAAATTATTATGTCTACTCAGTTCAGGTAAAAAATAAAAATCCCTAGGATCTAAATAATTTGGTAGAACAGTATTCTAGCTATTTTTTGAACTGTGGTTGACTTTCTATGTGGTCCTAAACTAACTCCTGAACTATTTAAGAGTTTGTTGACATAGAGATTAGGTATGTTCACATTTCAATAATAAAGTTTACTATAGCATTAATTCCTTTTCCCAAGCATTCCCAGTTTGGGAGCCTTCATAACTGGAAATGTTTATTTCCACAATCTATTTGAAAGGAACCTCATCTAATTTACATGCTAATATGAGAATATATATTATCTATGTACATGAATCATATAGGTTAGTAGTTTGCAACTTCCATCCAAATCGATCTTCATCCTCAGCATCTTTTCTAACCTAAAGATTAACTGATTTCACAACACACCAATGACCAGTTGGTTGCTATTTAAAACATAAATTACTAACAAAATCTATATATTACATACCCGCAAACAAATGTATATTTTGTAACAGTGAATAAGAAAGAGAGCATGTATTCTATGTAATATTCATCCATATTTTCTTACTTTTTTCTTCTTCCTTAACTGTATTTGATTTTTCTGAGTTATTGCAAGTAACATGATTTTCCCATATTGTGAAATAATTCCAATCTAAGAAAACTTAACCTGCAGTAATGCAGATACAAGTAATATACAGAATTATACCTTATTTAGTAAAATCTATTTGTAACAAGATCATTTTAAAGCATTCATAAGTTAAAGTTGGTTTTTAAACCATTCAGCTACCTTATGTCTTTTGATTGGTGCATTTAATCCATTTATCTTTAAGGTTATTATTGATAGGTACTTATTCATTTTCTATTTTCCCCTTTGTACCTGTGTTCCTGTCTCTCTGTTTCTTCATCTTCCTAAAGCAGACTCTTTAGCATCTCTTGCAATGCTGGTTTGGTGGAGATGTATTCTTTTGGCCTTTTTTTGTCTGGGAAACTCCTTATTTCACCTTTCATTTTGAATGACAGCCTTTCTGGGTACAGTATTCTTGGTTGCAGGCCTTTGGTTTTCATTGCTTGAAATATTTTTTGCCATTCCCTTCTGGCTTGTTGTGCTTCTGTTGTGAAATTAGTTGATAACCTTATCAGAGCCCCCTTGTATGTTATTAGCTGTTTCTCTCTTGCTGCTTTTAGGATTCTCTCCTTGTCTTTGAAATTTGACATTTTAATTATGATGTGTCTTGGAGTGGGCATGTTTGGGTTCATCTTCATTGGGACCCTCTGTGCTTCCTGAGCTTGCATGACTTTTTCTCCCCTCAAGTTAAGGAAGTTTTCGGTTATTACTTTTTCAAACAGGTTTTCTATCCCTTACTCCTCTTCTCCTTCTGGTATCCCTAGGATACGGATATAATTGCATTTCATGTTGTCCTGCAGCTCTCTTAAAACCTCTTCATTCTTTTTCAGTCTTTTTCTATTTTGTTGCACTGCCTGGAATATTTTTCTACATTGACCTCCAGCTCACTGATCCGATCCTCTGCTTCCTCTCGCCGGCTTTGGATCCCTTCTACTGTGCTCTTCAATTCAGAAATTATATTCTGTATTTCCTCCTGACTCTTACTGATAGTTTCTATGTCCTTTTTAATGCTGGTATAGTTCTCAGTAAGTCCTTGTAGCTTTCCTGGAGTTCTTTGTAGTTCCTCTGGAGTTGTTTGTAGTTTTCTCTGAGCTGGCTGAGCTCATTGAGCTTCTCTATCATCATTATTTTGAATTCCATGTCTGATAGTGTGTTTTCCTCTATTTCATATTGCACTCTTCCTAGGGATTCCTCCTTTCCATTTGCTGAGGGTTTATTTCTTTGTCTCCCCATTTTAGATGACTCTTGTTTGTTTCTGCATCTTGGATTGATCTTGGCCATATCTTTTATTATTTTTTATTTTTTATTTTTTTCAATGTATGGTTGCCTTTCACCTGCCTTCAGCTACAGACCTAGCTGGAGACCTGGCTTGCAACTTGGTTATGTGCCCTGACTGGGAATTGAACCAGTGACCTTTGGGTTCACAGGCCAGTGCCCATCCACTGAGCCACCAGCCATGGCCTGATCTTGGCCATATCTTTTAAAATATTATTTCTGTCCTTCCTTTCTCCTTGGAGAACTCTAATTACAATGTGCTAGGTTGCTCTTTTCATTTGTGTTATTAATTTTTCCTCTGTATTCCATATTGGATAGTTTCTATTGGTATGTCTTCATGTGCATTGTCTTTTTACTTCTGTAATGTCTAATCTGCTGTTAATCCCATACAATATACTTTTCATCTCAAACATAGTCATTTTCATTTCTAGAAATGTGATTTTTGCCTTTTTTGTATCTTAGCACATTGTTGAGCAACAATTTTATACAAGAACTAATGCAAGTGCAAACACCAATTAATTTGTTATCAGTCAACAAAATTTGGGCTTGAAAGCACAAGGTTTTTTTGCAACCAGTCAACAATGTGTTAAATGTCTCTACCTAATTTTTGAACATATAAAATAGAGTTATAACAACTACTTTAATGTCCTTCTTTGTGAGTTGTAACATCCCTGCCAGTTCTGGGTTGGTTTCAATAGATTAATTATCCTCCTTATTATAGGTCAGGTGTCTCTCTGCATGCCCAGTAATTTTGATTAGATTCTGGACCTTGAGAATTTTACCTTGTTGAGTGCTGGGTATTTTTGTTTTTCTATCAATATTTAAGTTAGTTGGAAGCAGTTTCATCCCTACAGGTCTTGCTTTTAAGATTTGCTAGGTAGGCCCAGGGCAGTTCTTAATCTGGGGCTACTATTCATTCCCCTGAGGCAATACCATCCTGAATTCTCTGTTCAATGCCCTGTGAATTTTGAGTTTTTCCACTCTGGCTTCTAGAAACATGTACTTGTTCTTAGCCCTCTTGAAATGTTAGACACTGTTCTCACTAATCCTTTCAGATTATTTTTCACTTTGGATTACAGCAGTTTATTCATTCACATACACTGGCTTATACTTGTGGGGGACCCTCTTCACATCTCTGTTCAGTTCTCATCTCCATCCTGTGAATTTCCACTGCCTTCATCTGTCTGGACTGTCTCTTCAATAGACAGGTTTTGATGTGTTTTATTTTCAGTATTATTCCATTTTAAGTATTTTGTAATTTCTCTTATAACATGCAAAAATAAATTTCAGGTAATTAGTGTCCTAATTGTGATGAGTAAACCTAATATCACTTATATAAAATTTGAAACCATATAAACCAATTTAATACATATATACACATATATAGCCTATCAAGAAAACAATCAGCCATGTAATATGAAAAATGGAGACATTTATTGAAGAAGATTCAAGATACAAGAAACATTGTACAGAGGACAATGATGCTCAGTCTCCTTCAAAGTAGGCACCTGGGGACCTCACACAATTCTCCTAATCAACATCAGCTGCCTTGAATCTCATCAATGGTCTGAAATTTCTGCCCTTTTAAAGATGATTTTAGCTTGGGAAAAGCCAGGAGTTGCAGGGCACCAACTCTGGGCTGTCTTGGGGGCTGAGTCATCTGGGTGATTTGATGTTTCGCTGAAAATCTTTGCACAAGATATGATGCACGAGTAGGCATATTGTCGTAATGAAGCTGCCAATCACCAGATGCCTATAGCTGTGGCCTTCTGAATCAGCCAACTATTTTCTGCAGAGGAATTTTTGAGTTTAACACAAAATTTGATTTAAATTCATTATTCTACTCAGTCATTTTGAATGCAATGGCCACACAGTACACATGCTTACTCAACAGCATCTACTATCCCCAATAACTAGTACAGTAAAGTCATCATTGTTCATGCATGTGCATTCCAGCCCACTCTTCTTGGCTGCCAGGTTACATCAATGTTGTGCAAACTGTTTTCATTACATTAACAATAGTTGGACTTTTACTGGAAAGACCTTGTATGTATATTTTATAAATATAAATGAAATTTTAGTATAAAAACATGCAGAGGGATGCTAATACCAAATTTGGAAGAATAGTTAATTAGAGGGAAAGGTAGAATAGGACTACTCTGAAACTAAGATATATACTTGGAAAGCAAGAATGCAAAAGTTTAGAATTCTTTGAAGATTAGTAGTCAGAACATGGATGTTCATCATGTTCTATGTACTTCTTGTATACATCAAGTATTTTATTTAAAAAATTTAAAGACATACAAAAAGGAAACTAAATAATATTAATTAAAGGAGCACCCTAGGAAGATAAAGAGATAAAACAGTGTAATTAAATGTGTCTGCAAGCTGCCTAGGATAGGAAGCACTGTTTGGGGTGGGAAACATGGTAAAAAGCAAAGATAATGCACCTCCTTCCCTCACCAGTTGGGCCTCAGAAGGCCTTTGAGTCCCCTGCTGGTACTTTTTATTCCTGAAGAGACTTTTCATTATGAACCCCTTCAAAACCCAAGCTCCCACAAACACCATTAACTGCCACACCTGGCTGAGTCATCTGTCCACCCACTGCTACATCACTATCCTATGTTCTTGAAGACTTGAGCTCTTGTGTCACTATCATGCTCTCCATTATCCACATGGATGATCTCCCCCTGACATTGGCCTCTTGGTTTCTTATACTACTTTTTTCCAATGGTCGTTTCTTTATCTCTCTTTTTAAAGATTTCATTTATTTATTTTAAAGATTTTATTCATTATTTTTAGAGAGAAGGGAAGGGAGGGAGGAAGAAAGGAAGAGAAACATCAATGTTTGGCTGCCTTTCACCTTCCTCCAGCTGGGGACCTGGCTTACAACCTGGATATATGCCCTGACTGGGAATCAAACCAATGATACTTGGGTTCACAGTATTTATTTGTTTTTAGAGAGAAAGAAAGGGAGGGAGAAAGAGAAAGAGAAACGTTGATGTGTGAGAGAAACATGGATTGGTTGCCTCCTGCATGCCTCCAACTGGAGACCTGGCCTGCAACCCAAATTTGTGTCCTGATTAGGAATCAAACCAGTGACCTTCCAATTTGCAGGATGACACCTCACCCACTCCAGTCAGAGCCAATGGTCATCTCTTGCTTGGATTTTGCAATAGCCTCCAGACTGGTCTCCTTGCTTCATCATCATCTGCTACACTTAATTATAAATAGACTAGCCATCAGAATGATCCTTTTAAAACATTGGATTATGTTACTTCTCTGTTCAAGATCCTCTCTGTTTTGCTCAGAGGAAAAACAGAACTGTCCTTATTGCCTTCGAGAACTCCCTTATCTGGGGTTTGATCTCCAAAATATATAAAGAACTAATGTGACTCAACACCAGGGAGACAGACAGCCCAATTAAAAAATGGGCAAAGGACCAGAACAGACAACTCACTGAGGAAGATATACAAAGGGCCCAGAGGCATATGAAAGAATGCTCAACATCCCTAGTCATCAGAGAGATGCAAATTAAAACCACAATAAGATACCACCTCACACCTGTCAGAATGGCCATCATCAGCAAATCAACAAACAACAAGTGTTGGTGAGGATGTGAGGCAAAGGGAACCCTGGTGCACTGTTGGTGGGAATGCAGGCTGGTGCAGCCACTGTGGAAAACAGTATGGGGTTTCCTTAAAAAACTAAAAATGGAACTGCCTTTTGATCCAGCAATTCCACTACTTGGACTATACCCAAAGAATCTTGAAACACCAATTCAGAAGAACCTATGTACCCCTATGTTCATAGCGGCACTGTTTACAATAGCCAAGTGCTGGAAACAGCCTAAGTGCCCATCAATGGATGATTGGATCCAAAAACTTTGGTACATTTACACAATAGAATACTACACAGCAGAAAGAAAGAAGGAACTCCTAACCTTTGCAACAACATGGATGGAACTAGAAAATATTATGCTTAGTGAAATAAGCCAGTCTGTGAAGGGCAAATACCATATGATCTCACCCATTACAGGACAATAATGAACAAAACTAACAACAAGCAAAATAGAACCAGATATATGAATACAATGAATAGGCCTTCAGTGGTCAGGGGGAAGAGGATTGTGGGGAGGGGGGAGGAAGAGGCAAGGAAGGGGAGCAGTTTAGATGAGAACCTAGTATAAAGGAACCATGGACATGGACAACAGGTGGGATTGACTTTGGGGGGAATGGGTGGGTGGGGAGGGGGACAGAGGGGAGCAAAAAGAGTATGGATGTAATACAACAACAATAAAATTTAAAAAAAAACCAAAAAACAAACAAACAAAAAAACTCCCTTATCTGGCTCCTGTTCCCCCATCTCTGGCTACTTGCCTTTATCCTTTGCCCCTACTCATTGAGCACGGCTCTTTAATGCTTTTGGAACCTGCTTGGCATGCTTCTGCCTTAGTCGTACCTGCTGCTCCCTCTGCTAAGAACATTTTTACTGTAGCTATTTCCATGATATGTTCACTCTCTCACTTATTTTAGGGCTTTCTCCTCTACTGTCATTCTTCACTAGGCCGCCTCTGTCAGCTTATTTAAAACTACTAGCATCCCCATCATGTTATCCCTTCTGCTTTATTTCTTTCTCTCTAGCATGTATCACCTTTCAATATATTATAGAATGTATTTTACTTTGTTTTTGTCTGTCTCCCTCCAATAGGAGTATCATCTATACTTTTTGTTGTATTTATTGCAATAATACAAGTGTCTAGAACAGTGCCTGGCACACCGGATATGCCATTAGTGGCTTTGGGTATTCCTCTTCCCCATTTTTCTTGGGGACTGAGTAGTGGGGGAGGAATGCCTGAGCCCCAATGCCCTCTGCTCACATTGGCACCCAAGGTGCCTCCTGGGTAAGGGCCATCGTTTAGACTGGGCTTTGAGCATCAGCCAACAGGCTGCGGAGGTGAGCTTAGACCCCGTTGTGTATTCCATCAGGTCTAGAGAGCCTCTTTTGAAATTCTCTGCTTTATTGGGGACCTCCCTGCTTTCATTTCATTTCATTTCATTTCATTTCAAGGTTGTCTGGAGCTCTGTCTGCAAAGGAGTTCATGCAATTATTCTTACTGGACTCTTGTCTGTCTGGGGCTCAGTTCAGCTCTCAGATCCACAGCTCTTCCTGGGAATTTTGTTGCATCCCTGGGGCTCAGCTTGAAATGAGAGGATGAGGGCTCACTTTTTTTTTTTTTTTTTAATTTTATTGTTGTTGTATTACATCCATCCTCTTTTTGCTCCCCTCTGTCCCCCTCCCCACCCACCCATTCCCTCCAAAGTCAATCCCACCTGTTGTCCATGTCCATGGTTCCTTTATACTAGGTTCTTGTCTAAACTGCTCCCCTTCTTTGCCTCTGCCTCCCCACTCCCCCCAAACCCATTCCCCCTGACCACTGAAGGCCTATTCACTGTATTCATATATCTGGTTCTATTTTGCTTGTTGTTAGTTTTGTTCATTATTGTCCTGTAATGGGTGAGATCATATGATATTTGTCCTTCACTGACTGGCTTATTTCACTAAGCATAATATTTTCTAGTTCCATCCATGTTGTTGCAAAGGTTAGGAGTTCCTTCTTTCTTTCTGCTGTGTAGTATTCTATTGTGTAAATGTACCAAAGTTTTTTGATCCAATCATTCACTGATGGGCACTTAGGCTGTTTCCAGCACTTGGCTATTGTAAATAGTGCTGCTATGAACATAGGGGTACATAGGTTCTTCTGAATTGGTGTTTCAGGCTTCTTTGGGTATAGTCCAAGTAGTGGAATTGCTGGATCAAAAGGCAGTTCCATTTTTAGTTTTTTAAGGAAACCCCATACTATTTTCCACAGTGGCTGCACCAGCCTACATTCCCACCAAAAGTGTACGAGGGTTCCCTTTGCCCCACATCCTTGCCAACACTTGTTGTTTGTTGATTTGCTGATGATTGCCATTCTGACAGGTGTGAGGTGGTATCTTATTGTGGTTTTAATTTGCATCTCTCTGATGACTAGTGATGTTGAGCATTCTTTCATATGCCTCTGGGCCCTTTGTATATCTTCCTCAGTGAGTTGTCTGTTCTGGTCCTTTGCCCATTTTTTAATTGGGCTGTCTGTCTCCCTGGTGTTAAGTCGCGTTAGTTCTTTATATATTTTGGAGATCAGACCCTTGTCTGAGGTATCATTGGCAATTATGTTTTCCCATACAGTTGGTTTCCTTTGAATTTTGCTGATATGTTCTTGAGCTGAACAGAAACTTTTCAATTTGATATAGTCCCATTTGTTGATTCATTCTTTGATTTCCTTTGCCCTTGGTGAAATATCAGTAAACATATTTCTGCGTAGGATATCCAAAAGTTTGCTGCCTATATTTTTCTCCAGGACCTTTATGGTGGCACTGCTTATATTTAAGTCCTTTATCCATCTTGACTTTATTTTGGTGTATGGTGTAAGTTGGTGGTCTAGTTTTATCTTTTTGCACGTTGCTGTCCAGTTCTCCCAACACCATTTGTTGAAGAGACTGTTTTTCCTCCATTTGATGTTCTTTCCCCCTTTGTCAAATATTAGTTGACCATAGAGTCCTGGGTTAATTTCTGGGCTCTCTATTCTGTTCCATTGATCTATATGTCTGTTCTTATGTCAGTATCAGGCTGTTTTGATGACAGTAGACTTGTAGTATTGTGTGAAGTCTGGTATTGTGATTCCTCCTACCTTGTCCTTCTTTCTCAAGATTGCTGTTGCTATTCGTGGGCATTTTTGGCTCCATATAAATTTTTGAAGTATTTTTTCTATTTCTGTGAAGTCTGTCATTGGTATTTTAATTGGGATAGCATTGAATATGTAAATTGCTTTGGGTAGTATGGGCATTTTAATGATGTTGATTCTTCCCATCCATGAACATGGTATATGCTTCCATTTATTTGTGTCTTCCTTGATTTCTTTCTTCATTGTTCTGTAGTTTTCTGAGTACAGGTCTTATACCTCCTTAGTTAAGTTGATTCCTAGGTACTTTATTTTTCTTGTTACTATGGTAAATGGGATTTATTTTCTCGCTTCTATTTCTGTTGTTTCATTATTGGTATACAAAAATGCTTTTGATTCCTGTGTATTGACTTTATACCCAGCTATTTTGCTAAATTTGCTAATCAGGTTGAGTAAGTTTTTGGTGGAGCCAATCGGGCTTTGTATGTACACTATCATATCATCTGCAAATAATGACAGTTTGACTTCCTCCTTTCCAATTTGGATACCTTTGATTCTTTTTTCTTCTCTGATGGCTATAGCTGGAACTTCCAAGACAATGTTGAATAGAAGTGGAGAAAGTGGACAGCCTTGTCTTGTTCCCGATCTTAGGGGGAAAGCTTTCAGGTTTTGTCCATTAAGTATGATGTTGGCTTAAGGTTTCTCATAGAGGGCCTTTATGATGTTGAGGTATGCTCCCTCTATTCCCATTTTGCTGAGGGTTTTTATCATAAATGGTTGCTGTACTTTATCAAATGCTTTTTCAGCGTCCATTGATATGATCATATGGTTTTTATCTTTCAATTTGTTGATGTGGTGTTTTACATTTATTGATTTACGAATGTTGTACCCATTGATTTACAAATGATGAAGCCCACTTGATCATGGTGTATGATCTTTGTAATATACTGCTGAATCCGATTGGCCAATATTTGGTTGAGAATTTTAGCATCTATGTTCATCAGAGATATTGGCCTGTAGCTTTCTTTCTTCATTGGATCTTGCCCTGGTTTTGGGATTAGAATAATAATGGCTTCATAGAAAGAGTTTGGGAGTCTTTCCTCTTCCTGAATTTTTTGGTATAGTTTGAGGAGGATAGGAGTTAGTTCTTCTTTAAATGTTTGGTAAAATTCTCCTGTGTAGCCGTCTGGACCACGCCTTTTGTGCTTTGGGAGATTTTGGATTACTTCTTTAATTTCATTAGTTGTTATTGGCCTATTCAGGCTTTCTGCTTCTTCTGGGTTCAGTTTTGGTAGATTATACCTTTCCAGAAATGTGTCCATTTCATCCAGATTGTCATATTTTTTTGTCATATAGTTGTTCGTAGTAATTTCTTAAAATCTTTTGTATTTCTGAAGTATCAGTTGTGATTTCTCCTCTTTCAGTTCTGATTCTGTTTATTTGGGTCCTCTCTCTCTTTTTCTTGATGAGTCTGGATAAGGGCTTGTCAATTTTGTTTATTTTTTCAAAGAACCATGTCCTGGACCTGTTGATTCTTGGAATTGTAGTTTGAATCTCTGAGTTATTTAGTTCTGCTCTGATCTTAATGATTTCCTTCCTTCTACTTGCTCTGGGCTTTGTTTGTTGTTGCTCCTCTGGTTCTTGCAGCTTTAAGTTGTTTTTATAAACTTCTTGTAACCTTTTTTGGAAGGCCTGTATTGCTATAAATTTCCCCCTGAGAACTACCTTTGCTATATCCCATAGGTTTTGGGCTGTTGTGTGTTCATTGTCATTTGTTTCCAGGAACTTTTTGATTTCATCTTTGATCTCATTGTTGACCCCTTCATTGCTTAAAAGCATGTCATTCAGTCTTCATGAGTTAGAGAATTTTGGGGTTTTTCCCTTGAATTTGGTTTCTAGTTTCAAGCCATTGTGATCTGAGAAGATACTTTGTATGATTTCAATTTTTCTGTATTTGTGGAGGCTTGTCTTGTGACATACCATGTGGTCTATCTTGGAGAATGAGCCATGTGCATTTGAGAAGAATGTGCATTTTGCTTCTTTGGGGTAAAAGACTCTGTATACATCAGTTAGGTCCATTTCCTCTAGAGTGTTGTTCAATGCCACAACATCTCTGGGGATTTTTTGTTTGGAAGATCTGTCCATTGTTGATAGTGAGGTATTAAAATCCCCTACTATTAGTGTGTTGCTGTCTATGTCTTTCTTAAGGTCTTCCATGATTTTCCTTTTATATTTCAGAGCTCCTATGTTGGTTGTGTATATGTTTATCAGAGTTATTTCTTCTTGATGGATTGTTCCCTTAAGTATTATGAAATGCCCATCTTTGTCCTTTTTTATGGCCTTCATTGTAAAATCTATTTTGTCTGAAATCAGTATTGCTACTCCAGCTTTTTCTTTCATATCCATTTGCTTGATATATAGTTTTCCATCCCTTCTCTCTCAATCTGTGTCAATCTTTTGTTCTGAGGTGGGTCTCTTGAAGACAGCATATATGTGAGTCATGTTGTCTTATCCATTCGGCTACCCTATGTCTTTTGATTGGTGCATTTAATCCATTTACATTTAAGGTTATTATTGATTGATACTTATTCATTGCCATTTTCTCCCTTTGTGTCTGTATCCCTCTTTGGCTTTCTCTGTTTCTTCATTTTATTTATTTACTTATTTTCAAAGCAGACCCGTTAGCATTTCTTGCAATGCTGGTTTGGTAGAGATGTATTCTTTCAGTCTTTTTTGTCTGGGAAGCTCCTTATTTCTTCTCCTATGTTGAATGAGAGTCTTGCTGGGTAGAGTCTTCTTGGTTGCAGGCCTTTGTTAACCATGACTTGAAATACTTTTTGCCATTCCCTTCCGGCTTGAATTATTTCTGTTGAATAATCATTTGATAGCCTTATTGGAGTCCCTTTGTATGTTATTTGTCATTTCTCTCTTGATACTTTTAGGATTCTTTCTTTGTCTGTGAGAATAGCCATTTTAATGATATGCCTTGGTGTTGGTCTGTTTGGATTGATCTTCACTGGGACCCACTGTGCTTCCTGAACTGGATTAATGTGTTCACTCATCATGTTAGGGAAATTTTCTATCATGTCTTTTTTGAACAGGTTTTCCATTCCTTGTTTCTCTTCTCCTTCTGGTATTCCTGTGATACGGATGTTGTTACGTTTCATGTTTTCCTGCAACTCTCTTAACCCCTTTTCAGTCTTGTTCAGCCTTTTTTTTTTTCTCTTGTACTGTCTTGGAGTATTTGTCTACATTATCCTCCAACTCGCTGATCTGGTCCTCTGCTTCCTCTAGCCTACTGTTGATTCCTTCTACTGTATTCTTCAATTCAGAAATTGTATTCTGGCACTTATTGATAGTTTCTATGTCCTTTTTCATGCTGCTGTAGTTCTCAGTAAGTTCCTTGTAACTTCCCTGGAGTTCTTTGTAATTTCCCTGGAGTTCTTTGTAATTTCCCTGGAGGTCTTTGTAGTTCTCCTGGAGTTGTTTATAGTTTTCTTTGATGTGGGTGAGCTCACTGAGCTTCTCTAGTATCATTCTTCTGAATTCCTTATCTGATGTTTCAGGTGCCCCTGTTTCAATTTGTGGTCTTTCTGGGGATTCTTCCTTTCCTTTTGGTGATGAACTAATTTTTCCCCCCATTTTGTGTGTCTGCTGTTGCTTGCTTTTTATTTTTTTGCTTTTTCCTTGGGTTAACCTGCTTTGCTTCCTTGCCTTGGTTGATCACCCTTCTGTGATAGTAGATTTGTGGAGTTCAATATTGCATTCTCCCAGATTTTCTCCACTTGTTGTTCTTGGTGTGTCCTTTATTTGGGCTGTCTGGTTGTAGTCTGGACCTGTGGGCTGTTCTCCTATAGGTCTCTGGTGCCACTGGGCTCTGCTCCCCTGTGTCCAGATGCTGACCACTCCAGTTCTGCGGGACCTGAAGATGTCTCGCGCTCCCTATCCTGTCCTCTAGCTGCTCTGGTATTCGAGAACACCAACAGCACTTCTCTCTACTCTGTCGCCATCTTCTGCACTTGAGGGCTCACTTTCTGGGACACATTTTTCCAGTGTTTCCCAGTGCTTTTTCTTCGTCTGTCTTTCTCTCTCCCTCCCTCAGGCTGAAGATTTTTTCCTAATATGGCTAGGAGGGTAAGCTTGCTTTGCTCACTTCTTGTTTATGTTGTGAATCCTTTCCATTTCTCTAAGGGGAGGGCTTTTGTAATCTAAAACTAGGAGGATAAAAATGGCAACAAACTCACAACTGTCAACAAATGAATCTAAAAAAACAAAAACAGGCTAAGCAAACAACTAGAACAGGAACAGAATCGTAAGTATGAAGATCATATGTAGGGTTTTCAGTGGAGAGGGGGAAGCGGGAAAATTGGGGGCAAGATGCAGGAATCAGGAAACATAACTGGTAGGTACAAAGTAGACAAGGAGAGGTTAAGAATACTAAAGTAAATGGCTCTTTTTTGTGGCGCCTCGGAAGCCATCAGCTGCTTCAGGATGAGGCTGAACATCTCTTTCCTGGCCACCAGCTGCCAGAAAGTCATTGAAATGAATGATGAACGCAAACTTCGTACTTTTTACAAGAAGTGTGTGGCCACAGAGGTTTCTGCTGACGCTCTCGGGGGAGAATGGAAGGATTATGCGGTTCTCATCAGTGGTGGGAACCACAAGCAAGGTTTCCCCATGAAGCAGGAGGTGCTGACCCATGGCTGCGTCCACCTGCTGCTGAGCAAGGGCCACTCCTGCTTACAGACCTCACCTGACCAGGGAGCGGAAGCACAAATCTGTTCAGAGTTGCATTGTGGACGCCAATCTCAGTGTTCTCAACTTGGTCATTGTGAAAAAAGGGGAGAAAGATATTCTTGGTCTCATTGATACTACTGTGCCTTGTCGCCTGGGGCCCAAAAGAGCTAGTAGAATCCGAAAACTTTTCAGCCTCTCTAAAGAATATGATGTACGCCAGTATGTTGTGAGAAAGCCTCTAACCAAAGAAGGTAAGAAACCTAGGACTAAAGCACCTAAGATTCAGTGTCTCGTTACTGCACGTGCCCTGCAACACAAACGTTGGGGCATTGCTCTGAAGAAGCAACGTACTATGAAAAATAAGGAAGAGGGCCCTGGCTGGTAGTACAGTGGTTAAGGTGCCGACCTGCGAACCCAAAGGTCGCAGGTTCGATTCCCCAGACAGGGCACATAACCAGGTTGCAAACCAGGTCTCCAGTCAGGTCTGTGGCTGGAGGCAGGTGAAACGCAACCATACATTGATGTCTATCTCCCTCTCTGCCTCTCTCCCTTCCCCTCTTTCTAAAAATAATGAAATAAAATCTTTAAAAAAAAAAGAAAAAAGAAAAATAAGGAAGAGGCTGCAGAATATGCTAAACTCTTGGCCAAGAGGATGAAGGAGGCTAGAGAAAAATGCCAGGAACAGATTGCCAAGAGACATAAGCTGTCCTCTCTGAGAGCTTCTACCTCTAAGTCTGAGTCCAGTCAAAACTGAGATTTTTGAAGAGGAACAAATAAACAACAAACATCAAAAAAAAAAAAAAAAAAAAAAGAATACTAAAGTAAATGGAGAAGCCAACAGATTGCCAAGAGACATAAGCTGTCCTCTCTGAGAGCTTCTACCTCTAAGTCTGAGTCCAGTCAAAACTGAGATTTTTGAAGAGTAACAAATAAACAACAAACATAAAAAAAAAAAAAAGAATACTAAAGTAAATGGAGAAGCCAAGGAACCTATATATATGACTCATGGGCATGAACTAAGGCAGGGGGAGGGGATTGCTGGAGGGAAGGGAGGTACCAGACAAAGTGGGGCAAAGGGGAAAATAATTGGGACAACTGTAATAGCATAATCAATAAAATATACTTAAAAAAAAGATTTTATTCATTATTTTCAGAGAGAAGGGGAGGGAGGGAAGATGAAAGGGAGAGAAGCATCAATGTATGGTTGTTGGACCTGGCTGTTTTAATGGGAAGAAGTACCAAGGGGCACAGAAGAAGGAAAGTCTGGTGGGGGTGGGGATTGTAAAATATTTTAAAAACACAAAAGCAAAAATAATAAAATAAAAAACATAATTGCATCATTTGATATTTTAGTAACAATAATGATGATGATATAATTAACATCTAAGAAGCACTTAGTGTATGCTGCCTTCTCCTAAATGCTCTCTCTTTATGGCATCTGTATTTAAATCATCAGATCAACTCTGTTTATTTATTACTATGCTTCTTTTCCATAAGAGCTAATTGAAGTCTGGTGAGAGAAAGAGTTCTTTAGGTCCACATTTTGCAAATGGAGCCTGCTATGCTGAAGGTGGTGCTTACTCAATGTACCTCCTGGGCTCTTGGCAACACCCTGGAGTACCCCACACACATGGGACCATGGAGAAGGGGCACCAGCTTACTCACCCACACTCTAGCATGCTATCTGCCAGGGGCAGAGCTGGCCTTCCTCTTCCTTCCCTTCCTGGGTGGGGTGCCTTGTCTCTGTGGTAAGCTTATGTCAGCCTTTCCCTGCAAACCTGGTTTCCCCCTCTGCCATTTCATCCATTTCATCTTCCTGACGGTCTCTCTCTCTCTCTCCCCCCGCCCCCCTCCGCTTCCCTTCCTTTCTTTCCTTCTCTTTCTTGGTTTGATTTTACAAATAAAATATAAATCTAGCTAGAAGCTCATACCATAAAATGGGAAGAAGTGATGTGTATAAGCAGCAAACAGTCTAAGAGTTAACACCCTGACACTGCGTGTGTGGACTTTGTGGGGAGGATACTGAGGAGCTTCAGGCCTCTACTGTTGGGGCCTTCCAGGCTGCCCTTCATCAGCAGGCTTCGTGCTGAGGAGAGACCTTCTGGACTCTTCCCCAAACGTTAGTGCCTTTGCCAGAAAGTAGAATGCCTGTGGCTTTGGGAAGGCCTCTCGGTGTCAAACTGTTTCTATTGTCAAAGGACTATTGCTTTGGATAAACAAGCTAACTCTAACAAATCAGGTATCTCACATTCACATTAGCATGGCTTGACTAGCTAGTCCAGATCAAGAGTGTCAGGGGACAGTTATTTTGATAGCCTGGGGAGGGAGGTGATGATAGTGGGACATGGTCAGTTGGTATACGGTCTGTGAGAGGTCCCTGAGCAGCTGAGTGAAGTATGTCATGTCTCTGCAGGTGAGGACTCCATCAGCACCCTGGGTCTGATCCTTGGTGTGGGACTTTCACTGCTGCTTGTGTCCATCTTGGGCTACAGTCTGGCCAAGTGGTACCAGAGTGGGTACTGCTGGGAAGGTGAGTGAACACGGAACTCTGCCAAGCCCCTTCTCTTTTATAGCAGTTGGGAACTTAGGTGGGGCTGAAAACTCTTCAACATGGAGCCATGCAAAAATATTTCCTGTGGTGGCTGCAGCAGTTGAAGACTTGAGTGGATGGCTGAGCATTTGAGGTGGTGGGAGTATCAAGGGAGTGGGGGCTCCTCCCACTCCAGCAAGCAGCCAGGTTCCTCTTCTCTCAGAGCCTACAGAAGTTCATCCTCAAGGACTGTATGGGGTCTCCAGGCCATGGGCAACAGGCTAGACTGGCTGAGCTCCAGATGTCCCTGGCTCTGGCTCCCTGTACATCTTTTCACCTAATCGTGGGTCTTGGGGTCCTCTCTGAAACTTGCTGATGCTTCGACTTCACTGGGAGGCTCCTGGAATTTGGTGTGGTACTCCCAACTCTGACCTGTACCTGCACTTTCACAGGAGAGCTGGAAGGGCCTGCTAAAGTACTGAGAGGTAGAGAACATTTTCCAGATCTGCAATTAACTTAAATACCTTCCACAAATGCTTATTGAACACCTGCTGTATGCTGATGCACCTTTTCCTAATATGATTTTTTTTAAATTCCATGCAAGAATAAAATTCTTAGTCTTCATTTTTATAGGTGAAAATGTGAGGCTAAATTCAGGGCTGGAAACTAGTAGAGTCTGAACTCAAGCCCAGATCTGCTTCGTTGGGCTCTAGGCTAGGACTACTTTCTTTCTGGGGTCATCAGTACCCTTAGTAGAGAGATCCCAGTGGCAGTATCTGCCCTGAAGAAGTTGGTGATTCTCTCTGGGAAAATGGGAGATGAGACAGGAAGCAGAAAGTTTAGAAACTTGGGGCTCACTGAGGCCCAGCCAGCCACCCCACTCCTCCCAATCAAGGTAAGGGAGCACTAAGTGCTTCCAAAGAGGTACTGGGCAGCTCTCTCTGGACATTCTAACCCTGTCTTTTTGCATTGTCTTCCTAGGGCCTAATTTTGTCTTCAACTTGTATCAAATCCGGTGAGTAGAATTCAGGGCAAGTCTGGGTAGAGTGGAGGTGGGAGGTTACTATACTTCAGAAAGGATCAGATGTGAATCCAAACTTACTGCTTCCTTTCCCTGTCTCCTCTCCTTTCCCTAAGCAAACAAGAGAAAGGGAAGGAGCCAGGGTCCATTGGGAAAGTTTAGGAAGTGAATAAGAACTTGTGCATTTGCATGAATAAGATCATGTAAGACCCTGATGATAGTGATTCTCTTAACATTCATCCATCCATCCACCCATCCATCCATTCATTCACTCATTCATCATATACTCATCATATATTCAAGAAGGATCTATTGTGGTAGGTATTGTGGTATTAGTTTCTAAGGGTACAAAGATAACTAAGCGTAGCCTCTGTCTCTAGGTATTTCACTATCTAGCCCTATTACAAATAGTATAATCTCAAGCATAATATGGTGTTGAAAGGAACAAATGAAGACAATCAGGAATTCAGAGAGTCAGGCCATCCTCTTGGGATAAGTTATCTTGTCCTCTGCCACAGGTTGGGCCTGCTCCTTATCTGGTTCTGAGAGATGGGGTAGCTCCTATTCTGGGAGATAAGTCAGTGTATCAGTGAGTCACTGCCAGGAAGTTCTTCCCATGTTCTGGTTCAGAAAGAGGCTAGGTTTTTCAGCCTCAATAATTTGATTGGATCTTCTTTCTCAGGAATTCAAAGGAGCTGCAGATGGGACCACCCTTTACCATCAGTGGCCACATCAGCAGTCCAGGTGGTGGCTACATGAGATTCTCCAATCAGCTAGTCTGATGAGGAGAAGCATCCAGCTTTGTGGAGCCTGTGAGAGTTGAGCAAAAGGTTGGTGAGCTCCTCAGAGAGTCTGATGTCTCAGTAATGTTTTCAGATGGTCTAGCCATCCAAGCTTGGCACCAAGGTCTATTTAGCACCTAGAGGAAGAATTTGGTTCATCCCTCATTTTGGGGGGAGTGGGTGCTGTAGAAAATGATCTCAGAAACGAAGACTCAGGGTCATGCTATGCCCACCTTCTGCCAGCACTGGGCTGTTTCTTTTGCACTTATCCATTCAATCCATACCCTACCTTTCCTTCCTGGGGAGGTTCTATTTCTAATCAATTAGATGCTTCTAAAATAGAACTCTATGTCTCAACCTTTTGCTCTGGGACTAAGGTTCCAGATGGCCACTCCTTCTAAGAAGCATCATTCCAGAGCTTCATTTCTGAAGTTTCTAAGCCCAGGAATCTGGGCTGGCTTCATGGATGGCTGATCCTTTGGTCATCCCCACCCCCATTTCATCCAGGCCCATCCCTTCTCCACACCCCAGTTGCTTCTTCCCAATCCAAATATTTTCTCTCTCCAGCAGTCCCTGGTGGGCCCTCAATTTCTCTGTCATCTCCTCCCCACAGAAAACCACATTCAGCTTCTCCAGGTGTTCTTTCCTCTGCCAGTCTCCTCTGGATAGGAGAAGTTAGGGCAAATATGATGATATGGGGGAATCCTTACCAAGCCTCATCTCTTTGTTACTCTGCCTTTTCTTTTTCTGCAGAAGGAGGCTCCTGGAGCAGCACCTGTTCCTTCCGGGCTCCCCTGGGCTGACTTTATCTTTCTTGGTCTTCGTGGACAATGTGGCCTTCTCTAGACATACCACCCTCCTATGCCATGATAGGCCCAGGAGAGTCAGGCCTTTGGGGACAGAGTCCAGTAGAGTAGCAATGGTTTTCTCATGGAAGAAAAAGAAGCAGCCATTCCCTATTGAAGAAGAACTGGTCCCCAGGGGGCCCCTGAGCCTGTGGGGGAAGTTCTAGGTGTTCTGGAAAGCAAAGCCCTCCCAGCCCAGCCCATTGTAGGCAGGGCCTGGAGACTTCTGAAGGGAGCTTTACCTGAGGGGTCCTTAACCACTTCCCTTTGCAGGGCTGACACAGGGGCCAGGAAACCAGCCTTCAATAGGCAAAGTTCTGTGGGAATGGAGGTGACTCCAGTCCCATATAACTTCACCTACTTCCTTGATGCTGGCAAGCCTCATTGCCACTAAGCCAATGTTGATGGCAGTGCTGAGAACAGTCTAGAACATGTTCTTGTTTTTAAACTTTTGCGATGGGGTGAGCATGTGGTGGGTGAACTGTCTCCTGGTGTTCTGCATTTCCTGTGCAAGGCCTGCCCTGAGAAGGGGAAGTTAGATGAGAAATGGTGGAAGGGGGAGAGGAACCCAGGCTAGACATGAAAAACCAGAGCATGCGCAAGGGAAGTCAAGAACCAAGTGCAGCTTGGTGGATAGCTGAATAGCTTGCCTTGTGAGTCACCACTTCCTCCAGTCTCTACCCCAGTGGACCTAAGATTGAGCCTGTCATGTTAAAAGGTTCTTTCTTCCTTTTTTTTTTTAATTTAATTTTATTGTTGTTGTATTACATCCATCCCCTTTTTGCTCCCCTCTGTCCTCTTCCCCACCTACCCATTCCCCCCAAAGTCAACCCCACCTGTTGTCTATGTCCATGGTTCCTCCATACTAGGTTCTTGTCTAAACTGCTCTCCTTCCTTGCCTCTTCCTCGCCCCTCCCCCAACTCCCTTCCCCCTGCCAACTGAAGGACCAGATATATGAATACAGTGAAAAGGTTCTTTCTTAATGCAGAGTTATTCAGTCCAGCAAAACTGAGTTCCTGAGGCAGCTGTGAATAGAGCAGGCCTGCCACTGCTGCAGCCTGCAGTTAGAACTTCTAGCCATGGACCCCCTGCTGGTAACACCCCAATCCCCCACCCCCCTTCCTGCAAAAAAATGCCAACAGCCTGCAGGAGCCCAGGACAGGGATAGGGGAGAAGCAAAGTCATATTTGCCTTCCTACCCTCTCTTTCCTGTTCTTGCTTTGGGCCATAGCAGATTGCATAGGACGGAAGAAAGGAGAGGTGACTCAGCAGCTGCTACCCCCTTGCTTCCCACCAGGGTCTGGGGGCTAGTCTCCCAGTGTAGCCAGGCTCTGACTTGGTAAACCACTCTCTGGATTTGGGGGTTTTCAACTGAGGCCTAACTCTTCTATCTCTGAGCAAGTGGAGGTGGGAAAGAGCCCCAGTGGCTTTGAATCCCTCCCTTCCTTGAAGGCCCAGTAGCAGAGGAGGGGTGTGGAGGGAGGGGCAGGCTTTGGCATCATTCTTTGGATTTCAGTTCTGAGGGTTGGATCCCTCTCCCTAACCCATGGGGGTGCTCAGCTTCAATAAAATCTCAACTATGCCCTGCTCAGCATGAATCCTGACTCTAGGATTCATGCAGGGCTACTCCAAGCCCCTGGAAGTGTTCAGGACTCAGCAACCTTCAGGAAATGTAAAAGAACAGGGCATAGAGCCCAGGTGGTCTTGGCCCCAAAGATGTTAACTTCAGGCAAAGAGATGGACAGCTGCTGAGAGCTGGGAGAATGGAGGGTATTTCCCACCCTTGGGAGCGGAACTGAGACTGGGCTGCTTCCTCTTTTAGGGCTCTCTGACGTGCTCCTTTTCCCTTCTGCCTCCCCCACATTGTTCTGACTTCCACTCCCTACTGGCTTTCTATACCCTTGGGCCCAGGTCCCACCCTAGGATTTTTCAGCTCATTCAGAAATGATTAGGGAACAGATGCCCAGAAATCTGGCTACAGGTCTGGTTAAGCTGGGCACTAGCTAGACACTCAGACCCATGTCCATGCCGGGCCTCTCCAGAACCTCCTTCTATTTATGCCACTAGCCCCAAGAGCCAGGAGGTAGTCATGAGAACCAGCAGTGCTATGGGCTGGTCATGTCTGTTCCTTCTGCCACCCTATTCCTCTTTGGTGCCTTTGCCAGGGTTGTTCTCCTGCCTGGAATTTCTTTCATCCTCTGCTGCCACTCACCCATCCACCCAACCACATTTAGCCTCCATAGCTGGCTCAAGCCCATCTTTCCTATGGTTTCTCTAAGGTCTCGACTTGATGTGGCCCATTTTGATCCTAACTGTAGATTGCTACATTTCCTCCATTTGTATTATTGTCTATCCAGGCTGAGCTCTTTGCAGGCACAGTTATGTCCCATAGGTTTTTAGTAATTAAACATGGAGCTCGTAAGAGGTGCTCAATACATGCTTGTTGAGTAGAGAAGAAACACCCAGTGTGGCCACAGAAGGCTGCCCTGTCCCAGAGAAAGATGCCCAGTGATCTGAGCAGGAGCAGAATTGCTTGCACAATACAGTTTACAGAGTACAAGGCACCTTTATGTGCGTTACTGCACCTTGAGTCTTGGGGCAACCTTGTGACATGGGGATTATCCCTGGCCCCCTTTTACATATGGGGAGACTGTGGGTCAGAGAGAGAGCATGCTGTGCCTAAGGCTGCACAGCTGGTTATTGGCGTGCCCTGGAGCATAGACACAGCCTGACTGCAGGGTATAGAGGGAAGAGGACTAAACACTGAACACTGTAGAACAGGGTCTGGTCTGGACCTGCTCTGCCATGCTGTGTGGCCATTGACTAGTCATTTTACCACCCTATTTCAGCATTCGGAAATCAAAGGATTGGCCTACTCCTCTAGGGCACCTCTCTCTTACCTAAAGGAGAAAAAAGTTCATTTGTTTTTTAAAATCTGTGTATTCTCCTAGCATATATAATAGGTGTTCAATAAACAAAATATACAAGCACAAAGTGTAGTTATAACTTTGTAACTCAGGAGGTTGCAGTTGAAAGGTGACTGACTGCTACTGTTTCTTTTAGACCCCCATGGTCTAGAGTCCTAGATATTGCTCAGCCTTTCTTTGGCCTTGAATTGATCTGACCAACATCCAAGACTGGATCATTGCCAACCAAGCCCTTCTTTACAGGAAAGGCAAAACACTAGTTTACTGGACACATTTAATGCAGGGCAGGCCTCACTTTATCCTCACAGCCTCATAAATCAGGAAACAGGTCCAGTGAAATGATTTGCTCAAGGCCAGGCAAGAATGTATTTTCTTTATAATCCTTTGCTACCTACTTTTATCTTGCCTCTGTCCCTTAGTGGCTCCCCTGAGCTCCCAGGCCCTCAAAGAAGCAGGACCCTCCCTCTGTCTGTAATCTCTTTTCTAGGTCCCCTAGTGGGTGAAAAGGGGTTCTCTGAAATTTAAGTTTCCCAGGTCATGTCCCCAGCTCTAGGTTTCTTACTAGCCCATTCTTCATTCTTCCTTTTAATTTTTTGTGCTCCCTTTGCTTCCACATCTTTGAAATCTGCCCATTCTTCATGCTGGCTTCTCTAGGTGCCTTCTGTAAGACCCATGAATCTTCTTGTCTTCTGACTATTAATTACAAATATTCTCTGGCTTCCCTAACTTAATTACTGATGATCCCCTCATACTCATTCATTTATTCACGTAATTTCCATAATATGCCAGAAACTGTGCTAAGCACCATAGGGGAATCCAGTCTCGAGGTTAACCTTGCTCTCTCCTTGCTGCTTTTTGCGAGCAAAGGTCAAGTCGTGTATCTTTCCTGAGTTCTCTACAGTACCTTGCATGGCTCTGGCCACACACAGGAACTTTCCAATAAATTAATATTGAAGAATCAGTCTCTTTAAGAACTCTTGGGCTTTGCTTTATCCCTGGTCCAATTCTTGGTGCTCTGAAAACCAAAGCTATTGATTTCTTTTTTCATCCTCAATCATGTTCAATCCTGGGCCCATCCTGAGGCATGCTCTGGAGATAGAACACATGCAGTGACTTTTCCTATTTAAGATATAACCTAAGGGATGGTGAAAAACATAAAAGAGGCTGGGCAGGTGAGGAGGCTTGGCTCTCTAGTAGGTTCTCATTTAGTCATAACGACTTTGCTCCATGCCAGTGTCTGTGGAGGGCTCAGTATCTACCATGCCCCTTTCTCTGCCCTAGGGGTCTGAGAACCAAAGTAGGAGCCAATGGGAGCAGCATCGGTATATTTTTAAAAACTGCTTAGTGATCAAAAAACACTGATAGTTAAGATCTGGTACAAAACAGGAAGCCAGTGGCCTGGTGAATTCTGACACTTGGGGGCCAGAAGTGAAAATGTTCTGTCTGCCCAGAGTAGCAACAGACCAACAAAACAACAGGTGGGCCAGAGCTGTAGGCCAAGGCTCTATGGACTTTCTGAGTCCTGGATTTTTACCCACAGAGCTATGGGGTTGTCTTCCCTCTCCAAAGCCTAGAGTAAAGTTCCTCATATACCAGCAGGGAGTCATTGGGAGGGAGATACGTGGAAAATGTAAGAAATCTCATCTTCTGTTTAAGCCCCAGGAGATGGGGGACCCCAGGTGCCTTGTTTGTAGCCCCAGGCTGCCACTGGACATGAGGACTCTGAGGTCCCTTCCAGCTGTGAGGCTACTGCAGAGCTTGGGTGATTTCAGTTCCATGGTGCCAGGACATGGGGGTGGGGAGAGGTAGGCAGAGATGCCACTGTGTGTGTATTACAGAAGTGAAGTAAAGAGGAACGGGATCATATCTTGTTGCCTACTGTATTCCCAGAGGGCCTGCTCAGGGCAGGTGCTCAGTGCACGTTTGCTGAAGAAGTGAATGACTGCATGTTGAATATTTTCACGGCCCTTTGTCTTGTTTCCTAACCACATCCCCCTACTTTAGGCTTCCTGTTTGGTCTATAGCCCTGAGTTCCTAAAGCACTTAAGAGCTATAGACTGAAAATAGCAGGGGAGGGGATAATCATGGTATAATGTGACTAAACTTCAAAGATGACAAGCCTAAAAATTAAATTTAAAATTAAGTTTATGTACAGCCTGCTTTCTTTCTGGGTTAGTCTAACCTTGCCCAATAATCCACCCAGCTTCAGGCTGCCATTGCCCTCTCGTGTATGGATATTAAACTCCTTCTACTTCTTACAGCCTTGTGAGGAAATCCATTCTTTTATGCATTCATTTATTCATCAGAAATTTATTGAGCAACATATACTGTGTATTAGACACTGGTTGGATGTGAAGGATACAGAGAGAAATTGAGAAAAGTTTCTGTTCTCTGAGTGCCCACAGAGAATCGAATACTGAATCTAATATATTCAATGGCAGCAATATGCCTAGGGCATCAAGAGAGAAGCCAGATTGAAATTACTCTCCCCATTTGCTAGATGAAAGAGTAAAACTGAGAGCTAATATAGAGACTTATGTTTATTCAAAACAAAAAATGGATGGTGACTAAGGTGAGCAAGCCTAGAGCCAGACTCCTGAGGTCCAGCCCAGTCCAGCATTCTTTTCATTCCTTGGATCTGTTGCCTCTTCTGTTCATTCTTGGGGCATTTCCAGACCAACAGCCTTGCCACAGAAGTCCATTCAGCTCGAGTGGAGCAATAGAAACTCACTCTGTGTAGGTGTCCTGCTGTCTTCAATTCACTCCACTGTATTGTGCTGCATGGTGCTTGTTCTAGTACATGTGTTGTCCCTTTGCCCCAGGTTTGAATTGTGGGATCAAATAGTATAATCTCTCAATTTTGGGATGAGTCTCCCAACCCCACATAGCATAATTTTAAAACTCACATATTTTATTTTAAATCACATATTTTATTCCTTTCAGTTCAGTCCAGCAAATTTGTATTTAACACCTTAGCTAGCCTAATGCCCCTTCTCTGCACTTTGTGGACTCTGTGCACATCTCTGTCATGGCATGCCCAGTAGATGCCTCCTATGCCCTGCCTCACACCCCCCATCCCCACCTCTGATTCCAGCCAGTTCCCAGTGGGCCCTGACCAGCTTTGTGCTGACAAATCTCATCTCCAGTTCCTACTGCATGTGTCTTGCTTTATGCCCTGCCTCCTTCCATGTACCAGCAACCTGCAAGTGAGACTGCAGGGGAGTCAGCACCTCTAAGGGAAGCCCCAACCAGCAGAGGATTAGATGGGGCCCCTATATGCTCCAAAAAGTATTCTGATGGGATCAAGGCCCAGTTTTGGTTTTCCCTTCTCTTCTGGTCCCTCCCTCACTCTTATTCACTGTAATCACCTTCCAAATAAACTATCTGCCCACAAGTCCTTGAATCAGGCTCTGCTTCTGGAGCGGCAATCTAGGCCAAACCAGCACTTACCACCTTATATTGTAAGTCTATCTTTATTCATTTATTTACTTGATCACTCATTCATTTGTTAAACAAATGCAAACAAAATGCTCTAGGTTGTGGGAACACAGGAATGAACAAGAATGTCCCAGCCTTCAGAGACCCCATATTTTGTTGGGAGAGACAAACGATAGGCAAATAAACACATAAACAGAACATATAAAAAAGCTGGATCTAGAGAGGGATGGAACAGATGGGGAGGATACTTGCATAGGGTGGATGGCAGAGACCTCTCCAAGGAGGCTCCATTTGAGAGAAATAAAATGAGAAAGGAATTCAGAAGGTGGCCTAGGAAAAGCAGGGCAATGACCTGAGGCAGAAATGAGCTTGAAACAAAGTGAGCAACGGGGAGGGTGCAGGAGGCGCATCAGGAGTGTCCAGAAGATAGAAGTCATTTGGATTTTACATTACATTTGGATCAAAAGCAAAGGAGAGGGGCTTTCACTCTGGCTGGTGTGGCTCAGTGGGTTTAATTCCAACCTGTGAACCAAAAGGTCACCAGTTTGACTCCTGGTCAGGGTATATGCCAGGATTGTGGACCAGTTAGTTCCCCAGCTGAGAGTGTGTGAGAGGCAATGATTGCTGTTTTCTCTGGCACATTGATATTTTTCTGCCTCTTTCTCCCTCCCTTCCCCTATCTCTAAAAAATAAATTTAAAATCTTTAAAGAAAAGAAGGGTCCTTCAGCAGAGGAATAAAATGACTTGAGTTCTGTTGTATCTTATAAAGATCACACTAGCTACTGTCCCAGACTAAGTATACAGTATAAGGCACATTCTGTTCGACTAAGGGAACAGAAGTGGAAACCCAGGGACAGTAAGGGGATAAACAGCGGTCCAGGTGAGGTGTGATAGTGGATTGGACTGGAATGATAGTGTGGGGGATGGTGACAAGTAGTTGGATTCACAATGTATTTGGAAGGTAGAGTTGATAGGACCTACCTAGTGGATCAGATGTAGGGTGTGGAGGGATGATTCCTGGTGTTGATTGATGGCACCATTTACTCAGGAGGGGAAGCCTAGGAAACAAATGAGTATGTGGGAAGAAGTACATTATAATTTTAAGATGCATGCCAGACATCCAAATGGGGCAGTGGGTGGGGAGTTTAATGGAATAAGCAGCAAATTATCAAATTATTCCCTGAAGGAATGATTCTCAGACTTGAGTGTGTGTGGGAATCACCTGCAACTTGATCACCTGTAACTTGTTTGCTAAGCAGTGTCCTGGGAACTAGTATTCAGAATTTCTGGACCCAGGGGAGAAGCTTAGGGAGACAAGGGCCCCCAGGTGATTCTGAAGCTGGTGATACTTTGAGGAACTCCCCTGGGGGTAGGTAGATGAGAATGTGGGGAAGTGGAGGGCAAGTAATATGGCTAGGATTGGGGTGGCTAGGTGGCAGGATCCTGAAGGATATTTCTGTTCTTTCCAGGGCCATTATAAGGCCTTAACCTCTATTAACTGCTCCTTCCCTGTGCAGGTAGAGGTATACAAGTGTGGCAGAAATCTGTCCATCACATGTACCACTCTGCCCCAGGCACTCATACCCATGCCAACTCCAGAGTTCATTGCCTCGACAAATAGATTGATTTATTGAAAAACCTCAGGTAAACTCTTGTGATAGACTGCAATTGTTTAAGGAAAAGGTGGCACCAGTGAGGCTCCTGGCTGGGGTCTGCAAGACAGGTGCCAAGAATAAGTATGCCCCTGTCACTCAGAGCAAAGGGATGGTAGCCTGCTTTTCCTCAAGGCAGAGCTCATCAGGTGAGTATTGCAATTGCATATTGGCTGCTGGGGGTGCTTGGTGAGCTTCTCCCAGTATTCTTATCTACACACCCAGGGTGTGAGATCACCCATCAACTAAGACATAGTGAGCACAAAGGTTTTCCTATCTGAACCCCCTGTTCTAAACCCTAATTTGATGGTATCAGGAAGTGGGGGTGGGGCCTTTGGGAAATGATTAGGGTTAGGATGAGGTCATGAGGGTGGGCCCCTATGATGGGATTAGTGCCCTAATAAGATGAGAGAGACCAGCTGTCTCCTCTTTTGGGCCACTGGGTGCTCATACATGCTATTTATCCCTTTCCCGTCTTTCTTAAATCATTCCCTCTGCAATGGAGGACAAGGGAAGAAGAGAGCCATCTGCAAACCAGGAAGAGAGCCCTCATCAAGCACTGAATCATGAAGTACGTTGATCTTGCACTGCCCAGCCTCCAGAACTGTGAGAAATCACTGTGTTGTTATGGCAGCCCAAATTGGTTAAGACAACCTTCCACTTCAGTTTCTGTGCTGTTAAAAAACAATTCAACTGAGTAAATTTAAAGATATAATTGGCTTTATTTAACTGACTCATGAATCAGGCAGCATCCCATGTAGCAATTGGTGTGAGGTATTGTACAACATAAAAGGTTTTTATGAAAGAAGGGTAGGGCAAGGGAGCAGTTAACGAAATAAAAGAAAGGATTATATTTTAGACCAGAACATCTTCTTCTGGGGAAAGAAAATGGCAAGGCATTTTTATTATGCAGATTGCTTCCTCATTTTATGGGGGTTGGAGAGGGCTCATGTGACACATTACACTACTAGTGTTGACCAGATTTCGTGTGTTTTGGGAGAGGTTGAAACAGCAATTAGGTCTAGGTTTGGTACCATGGGCTTCAGCACAAGTGTGCCATTTGGGGCCTGTGGTTTTCTCTTTAACACTGACTCCTGCCTCCACCCCTTGTGTGAAATTTTGGTTTCCTTCATGGACCTTGCCACTGATTGTAATAATACATTTTTTTGTCTGTTTATCAGCTTGATGTTTATCTTCATAACCAGATGGTACCCTCTGTGACTCTGTGCCTCTTTTGCTCACCCCTCTGGGCCCAGGGCTGTGCACTATGTCCAGTATATACTAGGTGTTTAATAATATGTTTCTTGAAGAAATAAAATGCTGACTACAAGAAATGGCTTCAACCAGATCTCTCTGCCACCTGACTCATGCCAAGTTTACCTTTTTAAGACATTTATTTCACCTAGCCCAACTCTTCTTTGTCAGTTTACTAGGTTCCTCCACTCTTTTTGAATGTTTATGGGAGCCAGGTGAAGTAAAGATCAAGCTTTTCGTGAGGAAAGGTGCTGTGGTTTATTAATAAAAACACATTTAAGTTTAAATTGTGGATTTGCTTTTAAAGAAACCCCCAAACTCATCATGATCATGACAGGAAATAGATTAGTCATGCCTCCTATTACTTTGTGTCCTCTTGGCTGGAGCTTGATAAAATCAGCACTGTTTGAACCTGCCTCGTTCTAGCCCCCGGCACCTCTTTCTCTGCTATTCCCATGTGGGGCTCACAGAACATCCACGGGCAGTGCAGTGTGAGCTCCATGAGGTGACCCACCATTCCCAGAGACTATGTGTATTCTGGGATAGTGTGTGTGCTGGGGGTGGGTGGGGAGGAAGAGAGTTCTTCTGGGGAAGACAGACTCTGACTATAGCTATTTACACAGTCGGGAAAACACAGTTCAACAGAATTTCCTCCTCAGTCAACATTGGCCCATTTCCCCTCTCTCCTTGCTAAGAAGAAGTTCAGTTAGCTCATGAAAGCATAGAATCACACATTCCTCAGTTGGAAAAGCCCCTGGAGGAGGTTACTCAATCTAATAACCAATAGGGCTTTCTTTCTGTTAGGGACTTAAATCTAAATTCCTAGGAAGCCTGGAAGTGTCTCACTGTGTCCAACTATTTGAAAGAGCTCACTCAGTTTGTCTGGCAGCCTGGCCTGGGCCAGGGCACTCTGCATGCAGCTGAAAAGAGGCAGAGACCAGGCACAAACTGCCCTCATGCAATGGAAGGGGAGCAGGCATGCCCTGCAGCCAGAGCTCAGGGCATCTGAGTAACCCTATCCTTCCTGCAGTGCTGCTTCCCCTGAACTTGATGCCTCATTCTCTGTCTTGCTCAGACTTCATCCAACCTACTTCAGGGACTTTTTCCTTGGGGCAGAAGCCATATCCAATACTCATTTCCAGGAGCAATATACCTCTTACCAGTCTGGCAAGGAGGCCTCCAGAGCAAATGTCTGAGGAGGTCCCAAATGGTGTGATATTAGTCAAGTTCTCTGAAGGTGATAGGATCAGCCCTTCCCCAGAACTTATTTTCTCAGAGTGAAAGGGAGAAGGCAAGGCATTGTTGGAGATGATGCAGGGGAAAAGACAAGGTGTCCCCAGTCACCTTCTCAAGGATCCAGGCTGGGACAAAGTGCAAAGTGCACCAGAGACTCACGCCACCAGGCTTGGGTTTGCTCCACCCCCTGGGCTGAGGGTGGGGACAGAGTCAAACCCATGCACCTGTGGCTTTTCGTGGAAGGCGTAGGCTTTTAGAACAGCAGATCACTTCCGCACTTAGAAGAAACAGCTGTAGACGCACCTCCAAGTCCAGGGAAGCAGGTGGCAGGGCTCCAGAGGGGTCTGATTTGCTGTCTTCCTGGAAGGGAGGGGCTTCCAAGGTCTCCTTTCCAAGTAGTCAGAATTTACACCTAAAATATTGTTATGCTTTCCACCATTTTCTTTCCATTCTCTGAAAGAACCCCCTGCATACTTTGATTTACATGCATTTTCATAATCTTTCATTATATTACATACTCTTTATATTACCCCCATTTATTATACATGCTTTCACTACATATGTTTTCATTATCTTTCATTTTCAGTTTTCCAAGAAAAATTGTCCAGTTTCCTTTCAGCCTTAAAAGCCAGTCACAGTTATGTATGCATGGACCACATGTGCTAGGCACAGCCTGAAAATCTTTATACGTGCTCTCATTTAAACTGCAAGACATCCCCATGAGGAATTCTTATTCCCAGTTTATAGCTAAGGAAACTGGAACTTAGAAAGAACCAGTAATTTGCCCAAGATCATAGACAATAAATGTTAGCATGAGGACTTTGTATCTGAGTCTGATCTGAGCCTGAATCCTAATTCTTAGGGTTACATCACACATTTTATTCATTATTATCTGCAATTACCAACAACTTTAGTCCTCCACCAGCTACTATACCATCAGAAATCAAACTGATTTCACATAATTCCTTTGGTCCTGACAACCTATTGAGATTAAAAATGAGTACATTTACAGAGCTTTGTGTTCAAGGCATATTCACACCCACTTTCTCAGTGAAAAAGGAATGATACAAGCCAGGCATTGTTCTCTAGTTTTACAGATGAGAAAACAGATGAGGACAAGTAACTTTCCCAAGGTCACACAGCTAGAAACAATGGCATCTGAATTAGAATGTCTAGGCTCTTGAAGTACCCAGAATTCTTTCACTGTGCTATCTGCCTCTCAATAAATAAAATAAAATAAAATAAAATAAAATAAAATAAATAAGCCTTCCAAGAGAACCCTGAGGAATCCTTCCAAGCCTAAGTTTCCAGGAGTTGTTACCAGGCTGGCATCTAGAACTTCCTGGCAAATTGGAGGGGCTCTGGCTGGATTCTCCTGGCCAGAAGGTCTAGTCTTAGAATGGCACCAAGAAATGCAGGGCCATGGGATGCCTTAGGAGGGCATACTCCAGGCTGGTCACCACTCAGTTCCTTGCCCGTGGACTTTAAACCAGCTTTGAATTCATATTCCAAACTGTGGGATAGCTGGGCCCACATCTGCCCCTTTTGGGGCCCAGCATCTGTAGCAATGCTAGTAAGATGCCATGCACACCTGCTGCACCTGTTAGTCTCAGCATGAGAAGGAAATTGGCTCTGTGCAGACTTGAGTTCCTTAGCACACTTCTTCCCAGCCCAGGTCAGACACAGAGGGAAGCATCGCTAACATCCAGCATGGTGAGACCTTTATTTCACAGATGGGGTAGCTGAAACCCTCTGAGAAGTGGTTGTTCCAGGGTCACACAACTGAACACCAAGAGAGCAGGGTCGCAGTTCAGTGTCCTGTCCTGTGGGCCTGAGACTGGATGTCAGCAGCAAACACAAATTTAGGTCTCAATCCTGATCCTGGGGCAGACACGTTGGTGCCTAGATGCAGAGGAACCTGAAGGGCTGAGTCTTTATCAATACAAACAAACATGGTTTTTCTGGTACTGTTGGCAAATAATGGGGCAGCAAGGTGGGGCCAGCAGGTGGTGCAGCCATTGCAAGTACTGCAGGAGGCTGCTGCTCTATTTGCTTGAAAGTGGGAAATGTCTGCACATGGACACGAGACATCCCCAGGAGGATGGGTCCTGAGCCAGAAGCCCCCTTTTGGGGCTCAGTTCCTTTTATTCCCTTCTGTGGCTTCATAAGGACAGTTGATTGACAGGCTAGCCAGGGCAGAACCACTGTAAGGTCTTCCATGACAAGTTCCCTGCCTGGGGGGCCTGCCAGTGAGGGTGCTTCTCCCCAGGACCCATTCCAGGCTGGTTGGTGATCAGTTGACCCTCCTAGAGGTTAAACTTGGTCACTGCTCCCTCCAGTTCCACCTGGAAATGACCCCTGCTGGGATGCCCTGAAGACTGCACCTTCCCAGCCTCCACCTCACTGGAGGACCTGATATGTGGCTGGCTTAAGGGGGCAAACCAGGATCTGAGCTGGCTTCACCCTAGCAGTCTCACCACAACTCCAGAAACCCTATGATTCCACTGAGTAAATAATCCTTATTGGATAGGAAGAGTCCTGAGGAGAGTGGAGGTCTCTGTCCTGCCCTTCTCAGCTCTGCCAGTGCTGGCAGGGCCCTGTCTACAGAATAGGCCACCCACATACTCTGCATTGGTTCAGAGAGATGACCTCCTTCTGCCCACATATCAGCCAGCCCTGCTAAGCCCCACTGGGCTTGCAGAAAGGTGCCCAGACTGGCATCATGTTTGACTTCTGACTCTTGGGGCCCTTCCTCCGAGTCCATGCAGAACACAGCTGAAATTAAAAGCAGCCCCTTAGCCTGAGTCACTCATTGGAGTGCAGAGTGGCAATCAGTGGAAGGATAACCATATCTGAGTCAAAGCTGCTTAAAAGACCACCCGGGGCTGCCACACAGTCCACAGGGACAAGACTGTGGGCAAAGCTCCAGTCAGACGTTCTTAGGTCACCACTGCTGGTCAAGCCCATGAGTGACCATTCCTCAGTTGGGTGGGTCCACTGTCCTCCTGGGGCCTGTGAGGGAGTGAGGGTCACTTCTGGTAGATCCTGTTTCAAATAGCCCTTGGTCAGAGCAGGGGGAGGCCAGGCTTCCTCAGCATCCAGGCACATCCTGAATGGGGAGCCAAAGCTGTCTGTTGAGGAGGACTCTTCTTCCAGGCAGCCTGCCTTGGCTGCCTTCTCCTCTGTGCCTCTGGTCTGTTTTAGGTAGCCCTGAAATTCCACCACAGCTGGGTCTTCTTCCTCAGTCACCTCAGGCCCCAGAGGGCTGATGTGGCTCAAGTCCGAACCATCCTGTACATCTGCGGGCTGCCCTTCAGGGTTTTGTACAAGGCCAATACCGCTGTCATCCTGGCCCTGGCTATTGCTCCTCACTTGCTGCTCCCAGGTGGGCACTGTGCCCAGGCTTAGGTTGGGCTCCTGCAAGCAGATCCCACTATCTGTGCTGTTGCTGCTGCCACCACTGCAGCTGCTCTCCAGCTCCAAGGAGGCTCCCTTTGCCAGAGTTCCCCCAGCCTGAGGGTGAGGGATAGAGAGGGGGAACTGGGGTTCTTCAGTCTGCAAGGATGGCTTGGAACTGCCAAAACCACTGTCTGTGCTGCTGTGTAGCTCTGAGTTCCTCAGCTCTAAGGATACCTTGGAGAAGGCCTCCTCATCGATGGGATGGATGGTGGCTTGGGTTTCTGGGCTGGGAAGCTGGCTGATAAGTTTGAAGGGACTGGGCTTGAAAACCTAGAGAAGAGAGGGCAGAGTAAGGCAGAGGGTCACCTGTAGAAACCTACCTCAGTGTTGTCAGGGGAGGCCATGGGTCAGTCCAATGCAGGGAGGAAGGGAGGCTCCAGGAGGTACTTGCTGCAAAGGAAGGGGACACTTCCACTTGCTCCTTTCATTGTGTTTTGGAATTTTTTCCTCCTAATGAAACTCCTAGTTCAGCTCAGAACTAGATACAGAAGAAGCCTGCATTCCCGGAGGCCCGATAGAATGACAGGAGGAATGGGGGTGGTGCATGTTCTCAATGACTGTGCTTTCAAACCTGAAAGCAGACTGTACCCATCTCAATCTAAAAGTGGGTTTCAAACTCTTTGGCCCATGACGCAAAATAAGAAAGTTTACATAATAACCTGTTCATAAGTAGCCCATAAATATACATTAATGACTGAGGACTCCAGTGAAATCACTTACTGTGTGGGCTCTTCTGCCCCAGTCACAGTGGTGTTCTCTGCCCAGGAGCACATCAGCACAGTGCTATCTCAGGCCCTTTGCACATGCTACTCTTCCTTGTTGGAATCCTCTTCTTTTAATACTTTCTAGGGTTGTGTGTCTTCGGGTCTCAGCTCAAGTGTCACCTCTTCAGAGAGGCCCTCCTGATCACCCACTCTCCCCACATGGACCTAATTTACTTCCACCCAGTACTTAACTTCACAAATTATGTTTTATTTTTTTTCATGCAAACTACACCCCCCCGCCCCCCCAATATTCACACACACACAATTATTCCCCACCCACCAAAAGAATACCAAACTCCTTGAGGGCAGCTGCTATCAAGTCTTGTTTGCCACTGTGTTCCCAAAGCTTAAACAGAGCTTTGCAGTAGATATCCATAGGCTTGTTGACTGATTTACTGACTTACTATTGCATATCTGCCCTCATTCCTTTTGTATGTGATGACTAATGGAACTCTTATTGATTGAGTTCTTATTAACATTACATAGCTTGGTAATTAAAAATGTATGTTCTGAAGCCAGACTTCATGGGTTCAGATCCCAGCACTGCTTCATAACAGCTGTATCACTTTGGCCAAATTAATTTTCCCCTCTCTGTGCTTTAGTTCCTTACCTATAAAATAGAAGTAATGACAGTACTTGCCTCCTCATGTTGTGGTTAATGCATGTAAAGAACTTAGAACAATGCTTAGTACATTAAAAACTCTCAATAGCCCTGGCTGGTAGCACAGTGGGTAAAGTGCCGGCCTGCGAACCCAAAGGTCACAGGTTCGATTCCCCAGCCAGGGTACATAACTAGGTTGCAAGCCAGGTCTCCAGTCAGATCTGTGGCTGGAGGCAGGTGAAAAGCAACCATATATTGATGTCTCTCTCCCTCTCTGCCTCTCTCCCTTCCCCTCTTTCTAAAAATAATGAAATAAAATCTTTTTAAAAAAATTCACAATCAATATTTGGTAAATTGAATTTTACTCTCCAATAATTCTCTAAGGAAGGACTATTATCTCTATTTCCTACAGGAGAAAATTAGACTCCAGAGAAGTAACTGGCCCAAAGTCACATAGCAGCAAAGAACAAACCTGGAATTTGTATGCAACTGTCCTCACTTGAAACTTCCATTTGTCCAACAATAGTTAGCTTTGATATATTGTTGAAAGATCAGATCAGAGCAGCTAATGAATGATAGAACAAGCTAAGGAATATGAAAATACTCTGCTCACTACAAATTATTCACAAAGTTAGTAATGACCATGGCCATTCAATGTAGGAATTGGGCCGTATTTGTCTTGAGGCAGAAGAAGCTCCCAAGGACAGTTCAATTCTGTGATACAAATGCACAGAAGGCAGAAGAAACCAGAAGTTTCCCTTTAGCATGTTTACATTAATGTCTCTTTCACTGGTTTGCATTAAAGTTAATAGTTAATACATTGGCCACCCCACCAGGCTGTAATCAAGCCCCTTGGGTTGTAGGTGCTCAGTACCTGTAGGTCAATTGCCCCACATTTGCACTTTTCTTAGGTGCTTTCCTCATGTCTGACTAACAATATCCCATCCAGTGCATCAGGACCACCTCTAGCACCTCTCTGCTCTCTAGTTATCCACCCTGAAGGCAGACCCTCTGGTACACTCATCTCTATACCAGCCCATCCCAGCCTGGGCCCTACACATAGAATATGCTTGAAATATCAAACAGGCCAATGCACACGCTTGTGGACCATGAATCTGCCTGGAGCGCAGAGAAAGCACACGTAGTCCAGTGCCTGGACAAAGGCTCTAATTAGGCCAGGAAGTCCCACCCAGCTTCTTTCTGTCTCCCCATTTCCTGGAGTTCTTACTCAAAATAACTTCAGAGGATCTTTATCTCTATCCTCATTTTTTCCTAGAAACTCTGGGATCCTTCTGGATAGTCCCTTTCCAACAATAAGCCAATTGTGGGGGATGTGGGGGGCAACCTGAATTCCAGGCCAGAGACAGGCTGAGATTTGAAAACACTGTTCAGTGCTGCAAGTTAAGTTTTGGAGGCTGGCTGACCATAAGCTCAGTGTTTATAGAACTGTGTAGGAAAGGGAGACACTACGGGAGGGTTCAGAGATCCTAGGCTCCTGTATGAACCCCTCCTCTCCGGCATCTGACCTCTCCACTCTGTTCTCCCACTCTGAAGACAGCCCAAGGGCCAGCACTTTCAGCCATTTGTCCTTCCTCTTCCAGAGCACTGGTCCAGACACTAGAGGTGGGCAAAACTGGGCTCCATCCCAACTGTCCCTGCTGTGTAACCATGTGCTTGTAACAATCTCTGTATTCCTCAGTTTCCTTACTTACAAAATGAGGTACTAATGCCCAAGTCCTGGTCCATGGCCAATTATTACATAGTAACAAAATGACACGTGGGGAGATGGGACTAAGGGCTTATGCTATCTGGAAGGCAATGTTTTCAGCACTAGGCATTGCGGTCAAGTCCTCCCTCCATTCTGATGGTGCTTGATAACGTATTTCCTGATAACATCTGGGCTGAGGGAAGGGACAGTCTGGAATTGAGTACATGTCACCTGAAGTCTTGCTGTGGCCGGGAGTGGCCTGCCCTGAGACTCACCAGGACAGCAGGCAGCGTTCCCCGGCGCCGCACGTACAGCTGCAGGGCCAGGTGGTAGGCCAGGGCTCCACAGAGCAGCAGGACAAAGGCGAAGAAGATGCTGAGGTTGGTCGCCGTGAAATCTGCAGTACCAGAGACATGCATCTGTGGCTGGGCACCATGGGATATGGAGAAGCAGTCCCTGGGGATCCCACAGCCACTCTTGAAGCCACTCAATGAGTGGCCCAGGTGACCCCCACCACCCCAAGCTACCTATAGAACACAGCTCTGGACATGTCTGGGCTCTTGGGAATCCCTGCCTGACCTTCCAAACTCGTCCATGAAGGATTTTCTCACTAGACACAGAGAGCCTGCTCTGCTTCAGGCTCTCTGCACTCACCCCATAGCACACAAAGCAGTGAGTCAGGATGGTATAGCAGGTAAGAACAGAGAGTTTGGCAGCCAGACCTGAATTCAAATCCCAACCCCACCACTGACTAGCTGTGAGGCTATAAGCAGATTACTCAGCCTCTCTGAGCCTCAGTTTTCTCTTTATAAAATGGGAAAAATAATGGTGGTTGTGAAGTACATAGCACTTACCATCTACCAAGTCCTTTACTTATCTGATCCTTATAACAACTTTAGGAGGGAAAGGCTATCATCATTTCTATTTTTATAGATTAGGACCAGGACCCTGAGGTCCAGAGATGTTAAGTAACTTGCCCAAGGTTATTTACCTCATATGTGGAAAAGCAGAGAATTGAACCCAGACCTCTATATAAAACTACTTCTATCAGTAAGTGAATATAGAAAAAGCTCTTAAGGCTGCTTAACAAACAAAGGACGCCTTACTCTACTTAAATAGAAAGGAGGCTTAAATGACAATGAGTTTATGAGAAACTTCAATGAAATGAAGTATACTATAAAAATGTAAGGACAACATGGACAACAGGTGGGACTGACTTTGGGGGAATGGGTGGGTGGGGAGGGGGACAGAGGGGAGCAAAAAGGGGATGGATGTAATATAACAACAATAAAATTAAATTTAAAAAAATGTAAGGACACATTTTGGTCTTTGCTGGACCCTGCCCATCCTGGACTGGGTGCCTCCAGTGCACTGACTATCAGCATAATCCATTGGGCACTTGATGTAGGCTGTCCTGAGCCACTAGTTACAGCTTCCTCTGGGCATGCCCCAACCAGGCTGTAAGATCCTCAAGGTAAGACCATGGTCCTTACATCCTAAGTCCCATCCTCCCTACCATTCCCAGTGCAGGCTGAGAATCTGGCATAGTATTTATTGACTTTAGCAACTGTGGTGAGGAATCAGCTATTTTGTTTTTTTCCTGAGGGATAGGGAAATAGGGGAGGCCCTTTGTGCCCTCAGCTCTAAGAGAGGACAACAGGAGAATGGAAGAAACAGGAACTACCACTATTGACTGAGGGTAGCCTATGGATTCCTGAGAAGCACAGCTTTGCTGCCACCATGCCCTAAGATGTAACTTATATGCACTAAGTTTCAGTTTCTTCATTTCTTTCTTTTTTTTTTTTTATTGTTGTTGTATTACATCCATCCCCTTTTTGTTCCCCTCTGTCCCCCTCAGTTTCCTCATTTCTAAACTGGGGACAGGGCTCTGTGAGGATGGAGAACTGTGTCGGGCATGCCTTGCACAGTGCCTTGCATCAGCAGCTTTTTAGATTGTGCAAGGCCCTTTCTGCCTCCCACCCCATCTGGGAGTGCAGCCCTGATTGACTCACATTGCTGGGAGAGCTTGATGCACGCCTCCTCAGACCATATCCCCTTGTTCAAACGGGAGGTCACAGATGGTTTCACCCGGAAACAGAACTCTCCCACCTCACCAGGGGCTGGGAAGCTGAAGTTTTCAAGGTTTTCCTTCTTTGTATGCTGAAATGAAAACAACAGCAATAAACAAAATACTCTTGTTTTATGACATACGGAGCTGATGAGAACTGGAGGGGCCATTAGAGATGATCTAGGTCAATCCCCTTCAGTTCTTTTTCTAAGATAACAAACACTGCAAAAATCAACGCAGCCCAAGGTCTCTGTGATTACCACAATTTATTTTGTACTAAAATAGAAAAAGAAGTGTTTTATAGATGCTGAGGGCCTTCCCAGAAGGGGCTGGAATCTACTGTGGTGGAAGGGAAAGAGGATGAATTTTGTAGATTCCAGAGACCTCCCACTTATGGGGTGTCCTTAGGAAATTACACATCTTCCTAGAGCCTCATTTCCCTATTTATACAATGGAATAAACTAGATAAACTACCCATTTTCAAGGGGAGAGGAGACAACAGTTACAAAATGTCTCAGGTGGTGCCTGACATAAGTAGGTAGTACCTTCCCTGCCACATAGCAGGAGCGCTAGTTTGAGGGCTGAAGTCATCTCAGCTCCTTTCCCTGCTCCTATGCCCATAGGACCACCCCCTGCCAGCATGAGAGGGTTGAGGGGTCAGGAGAGTCCAGTGCCTGCAGGCTTGGGAATCCCGTACCTCATAGGGTCCTGGCACCTTGCGAACTTCAATCTCATACTCGCGGAAGTTTGGGAAGATGCT
Organism: Noctilio leporinus; assembly: GCA_004026585.1. Lineage (NCBI taxonomy): Eukaryota > Metazoa > Chordata > Mammalia > Chiroptera > Noctilionidae > Noctilio > Noctilio leporinus. The sequence goes on along the minus strand of PVIW01006268.1, from coordinate 17,877 downwards.
TTCATATGTGACCCCTGCAGGGGCCATCTTGGGCCTGGGAGGCTGTATCTGACCGAAGATGAGGCCATTGTATGTCTCCAGCTTCAAGCTGCCAACCGTCAGATTCACTGCACAGGGAGGCAAACCATGAAGTTTGTGGGGGGCAGGGGGCAGGGCGGGGGAGGATCTGGCCTCCAGGGTCAAGTTTTACCCACCCTAAAACAGGTTTTCCAACCTAGTGGACCATTAGGACTTCCTGGGGACCATATTTAAAATACAGATGCTTTGGGTGCACTCAAGAGAGCGAATCTGAATTTTTGAAGCTGGGCCATGGCAACATCAGTATTGGAAACATATTCCCCAGGTAATGTTTCTGTTGCCAGCTACGAACTGGACTGCAGCAGGCATTTGGGAGCCAATGGCCTAGACCATCCTAGACTATCAGTTCTGACTGAATTCCACACAGTAGGCTTGTCATAAGCACAGGGCTCGGTGGATTTCAATCTGCAGAACGGAAAAGCCCTACTGAGTTCCAGACTTAATCTTTTCTCCTATCTCCCTGCAAAGAGAGATTCCAGCTTTTTCTCAGTAGTACCTCTCTACTTAAAAACCTCATACCCTGACTCTCAGGAGTCCACACCTAACAGAGCATGGGATGGTGGGGTTACCTGGGTCAGTTTTGCTTGCTGCCTGCTTCCCTGTGTTCAGCGCTTCATGGATTTGCTTCCTCTCCAGAACCTTCTAAATACACAGTTCTGACCCTGTGACTCCACTGTCCCAACTCACCCCATGATCTCTCTTCTACAGAATCAACAACTCCAGTTCCCTTTTAAATCTTCAACAACTTGACTATTTTCATCTAAACCTTTTCTAAAGTCTTGACTGAGGTTTGTTTGAGCAACTAGGTCCCTAGTCAGAAAGCCAGGCTGACACGGTGAGCTATGGGAGCATAGAGAACAGTTGTGGACTAAAGCTTCTGACTGAAAGGGACCCCAAAATCCACATTCTAGGCCCAGGAGAGGAAATGCACCTTCATCCTCAGAGAAGAGGGTCCTGGTGATAGTCCAGTTGGAGTGTCTTCTTCCATCCACTGCCCGGACTTTGGCTCGATATTTATTGTTCTGGTACAGGTCTAGGGTCATCATGGTGAGATCACAGGACAGCACCTGGGTCTGGCTACAGCTGGAGATGAACTGCCAGAGCTCCGTTCCATAACTGGGGAGAGAGCACAGTAGGCATTGGTTTACACCTTTGCTTAAACCTCTCTCCTTTAAGAGGGAAGCAAGAGGCCAGGGGAGAGGGCTGACATGATGGTACAGCCTTCAGTTTCTCTAGTTTAGGGCATCTAATTGCAAGGGGATCTCCCTTGGTTCTGGGACCCTGTACCAACTTCTCTGTGGTCTAAAAGACACTTAACTGCAATATGAGTAGCTCAAACCCAACTTATCCAGAATGACTGGTTACTCACTGCAACACAGCCCAATTTCTCCCTTCTCTCAGCTACATTTTCACTCATTAGGATTTCTTTATTTGCAAACTACCTTATGGGTGCTTTTTCCTGTTTTCCAATAAGACAGAAAAATCTTGAGGGTAAAGGCAACACTTGTGGCTTTCTCATCCCAGCACATATAAGATTCCATCAGTACCTGTCAACTGATGGATATGTCCCAGGGTTCTTCCTGGTGTACTTATGTAACAGGACAGGTATCTTTCTGTCCCAGGGCAGTAGAAGGGGATAGACTCACCTATTTCCTCCCTCTTCCCTTTTCCTTACCACAGGAGCTCCACTTCATAGTAGGTACTTTCAGACTGATTCTGGATGGGCAGCCAGTGGAGGGTGTGGTGGAAAAACTCAGCTTGAAACCATACAGATGGAGGGCTGGGCAGTTCTGTCCCTGGGAAGATGAGTGTCAGTATCAGGGTTAGCATAGCCCACAGCCAGGGATGAAGGTGGTGATGGTGATGGTGGCAAGCATTTTAACAGCTCCCATTGATTGAGTACTTGACCATGAGCTGAGTTCTCTGCTAAGTACTCTCTATATATGGTCTCATTTAATTATCACAGCAGCCCTACAAGGTAGGCATTTATTGCCCCAATTTTACTGAGAAGAAATGAAGACTCAGAGAGGTTAAGTGACTTGCTCAAGGTGATGGGATAGTAAGGGGAAGTGGGGCCTTGAATACAGATGTGTCTGACTCTAGAGCAGATGTTGTGTCCTTGAATCAGTGTCCTATGCAGTTTGTAATCTGAAACAGAAGTAGCTTGGCTCTGCCACCCCTGTCCCTGCTCCAGCCCCTTCCCAAGGTCTGTCCACAATCCTCATGCTTGGTCCCTGCCCTGGCCCCAGTCCTGCCCCAGTGCAAAGCCTTCTCTCTGGAGCTCTCTGGGTACACAGATATCCTGCTTATTGGCAGCTGCCTGTTTCTCTTCACAGGTCTGCTGGGAAATCCCAAGCTGATGGCTTGCCCCATGGCCAGATGGGCTTTACTCATGGCCAGATGCCCAGCCTCAAGTTGGGTGAGAACAGACAGAATGAAGCAGCTTTTCCCACAGAGTGAACACCCTTGGCTCCAAGGTGAGATACTAAATACTAGAGTCCATCTTTCTCCCCCTCCCTCCCAATACATACCATTCACCTTGGGAAATGACAACTTCAGGAACCTCAAACTAGCACTTGCCGATGTGACTTGGGCAAACTATTAAACCTCACGGAACCTTTTCTCTCATTTGTAAGAGTACAACAAATACACCTATGTTAAGAGTCTTGCTATCAAGCACAATGAAATAAGTCAAGGCCAATATCCACACCCAGTTCCTCTTCTTTTCTCCCTGGTCCCTCTATGTTTCTTGTCTGTTAGCAACTCTCTCAGCTGCCCTTGTTGTCTAAGTTCTCATCACCTCTCTAATAATGCTTCTCTTTTTCTGACTGTCATAGTCACTTAGAAAGTATTCCTGTCCCTTGCTCTATTTTTGATATTGTCCTTGATCTTCAAGTCTGTGTCTCGATTTCTAAACATTAAATGGAAAGTGAAAAATGCCGTGTGTGGGTCTTTGTGGTGTTTGGGCTGTACAGTCCCAACTCAGCTCTCAATCATGTGAATGGGTGACTGCATGTTTTACTTTGTCTTTTGGCAGGTAGAAGTGGTTCCAGTGCCTGCTCTCCCTGCTTCTGCTCAGTTTACCACCTCCTGGCCCTTCCATTTCTCTCCAGGGTTTATTCTTCTCAGTTACAGAAACTTTCCGGGATAGCTGGCTGGGTTAGGAGACTGAACTAAGGGGTAGGAGTAGGCAGGAGGGAGGCAGGTGGCATGGGAGTGCTTTCCAGGATAAAGAAGGAGCAGGGGTGATCATATGGGGGTGACAGGTGTAGCGGAGGAAAAGAGCTGGGGTGGGCAAGAGATACACAGGGCAGAGGGACAGCAGTCTGATCATTTGCACTACAACAACAAAAAACCCAGTGATAACTTTATGACTTCTTTCAGGCTAGTGGGCAATGAGCTGGGAACTGGTCATTTAATTCTTTAACCATCCCCCCCCCACCCCCCCCCCACCCCCAAGCAATCTCAGCTTCATCCAGTTTCACATCTGGTGGTCCTGAGACCCAGGTTTGCCATTCCAGGAGAAGAAGGATAATAAAGGCCCCATCCTCCAGAAGGCCAGCCAGACAGGAGTTCTGTGGGATGCAGAAATTTCAAGTAGGGGTGACGCCAGTGGGAGTCAGGTCTGGCCATCACACAACTCAGCGGGGCGGGCGCGCAGAGGGCAGGGCCAGGTCAACCCCGATCCTTACCTTGCGCTCCGGAGCGAAGACTCCGGCTGAGGAGCGCTGCCAGCGGCACTAGCAGGCTCAGCAGCATCCTGGGCTCCCTGCATCCATCCTCCGGAGCGGGGACAGACACCAGGCTGTGAGCCTCCAGCAGCAGCTCTGCCAGGCGGAGACTGAAAACTCCGGCCCGAGGCCCCACCCACGCCCCACGCTGGGGACGTCATCAGGGCGGGGCCCAAGACATCAGTCTCCAAGGCTGCTTCACTACTAGTCTGTGCAAGGCTCGAAATCACGACTGAGAGCTGAGCGCTCTGGCTGGCGTAGAGGATGCAGCTGCAGGACGGGGGCGCAACCTTTCCGGGCTGGGGCGGGGCTCTGGCCCCGCAGACTCCCTGGACCCAGCGCGATTCTGTGAAAGTGGTCTGGGTAGCCTTGAAGGGGGCGCTCGGGCGGGCGTGTATGTGCAGCATACGTGCGTGTGTGTGCGTGTGCGTGTGCATGTGTGTGTGTGTGGAGGGGGCTGCAGGTGGCTACGGACAGACTTGGAAAAAGGGAGATGGGGTGAGATTGTTGGAGCTGATTTCACCAGACGAGTAGGGTGGGGTTTGGAGGCGTGTCCCAGGCGCTCCGGGACTTGTGCAAGAACATGTGTCCAGGTGTTATCCTAGTATCTCAGTGCAGAGTGACAGTTAAGTAAGCAGTCCTCTACCTGACTTAATATTTTTGGAGGGGGCTTGTGATGTCTCCTGGCCGCTTTTGGGTTCTCTTGCTTGCTTGAACTCTGTTTATACTGCTGTGTCACTTAATTCACCTGAAATTTCACTCCAGATGCACCGAAGATGTAAGGGAATAGGAGACAAACGTCCCTTTCACTTTATTGGATTGTGACATCTGCTGAAGAGTATGTTTGTGTTTGGGGGTAGGGGTGTCCCATCCTGTGTCTGGTCTGAGGGCCTGCTTTGGGAATAGAAAGATAGTACTTTTTGATGATGATCATGAAGGCCACTGATGCCTCAGCTACATGAATAGCGAACAGTGGCATATGCTTGTCCAACAGGACACAGCCCCCCTCTCCCTCCCCACCACCTCAAGCAGATAGCTCTTGTTGTCAGACTCTCAGATCATCTGGGAGGAAGGACCCAGGATTTTTAATGCTTGAGAACGTTTTTGCACCCTCTGTTGCTCAAGTGAGAGATTAAGGGTGGCCAGTTTGCTTAGAGGTACCAGGCATGACCCAAGGGGTGTGGCTGTTTTCTGGAATGACTTTTTAGTTCCCCATGACCTTCTACGGAGTACACTGTGCTGTTTCTTTCTGAACTTATCTTTACTTTTTTTTATTGAATTATAAGAGTTTAAATGTCTTAACTCATCAGTTTAAAAAAGGATCAGGATTCATAATTCATTCACATAACAGACATAATGGCACACATTATGAGCTAGACACTGTACTATGGCTGGGATAAAGTGGTGATCAAAACAAGGTTCCTTCCACCAGGAAATGAACAAGTTAGCTAAAGACAGAAAATGAACACAGATTTTAATGTGTTAAGTGCTTAGAAAGGGAAGTAGAGACTAATGTGGGGGCACAGGAAATGGGCACTCAACCACAGTTAGGGTGGAGGTTAGAGAAGGCTTCCAGGAGGAGGTGACATCCAAGCTGAGGATAGAGGAATGCAAAGGAGGATGAGGAGCAGATAGAGAATGTGTTCCAAACAGAGGGAAATGTATACTTAGAGGGAATATGGCACTTTTGAGAAACTGTAAAGTTGGTAAGTTAGCATTCCAGTTTTAAAATAAGAAAAATTCCACACTGACATAGGTTAATGTTTTGCTCAGGGCAGAGCCAGTGTTTGAATGTAGGCCATTCCACTGTACCCTGCTATCTCATAGAGAGGAATCAGAACAGGACTTATGTGAGACATATTAACATAGCTTATTTTTCCAGTTCAATTTTGGTGTGTATTCAGTTATTCATTCTCAGTGTTCTGAGAAATCTACCCTATGGTTCTATGATTCCTGATATTCATACCAGTATTGGGACAGATGATAGAAAATAATAATAATAGTAGTTTTTGTTAACTGAGCTCTTACTATGTATCAAGCACTATGCTAAGTACTTAACATATTATAGTAGAGACTGACTAGGTGCTTATCAATCCCATTTCCTCTTCCTGGATATACAGGGCAATTACATTTCCTAGCTTCCCTTGCAATTATGTGAAATAAGTGACTGGGTTTTAACCAATATGAAGGTGAATTGATGGCTGCCATTCCCTGGCCTGACCTCTCTGTCTTTGCTATTCTGTCTGCTATGTGGAAAGGGACCAGTAGAAGACTCTATAAGGGGATGAACAGAGCTTGGGTCCCCTGAATCATCTCTTGGAGGGGAGGAATAAAGGAAAGACACCATATCTATGTCAGCCTGTGACTTGAATGAAGAGTGAACTATTTTGTTGTACCTAGATTCTGAAATTTTTGTTAGAGCAGCTAGTGTTAACTACCCTGATTAATGCACAAACATTGTTTCATTTAATCCTTATTACCATCCCAAGAGATTGGCATTATCATCAGTTTTACAAATGGGAAGTCAGAGATCATGTCACTTGTCTGCATCACTCAGCTAGTTAAGTGGCAGAGCTAGGATAACAGCCTAGCTCTGTGTAATACTCCAGAGCTCATACTTTCACCAGCACATTACCAATGCCCTTCCCCATTTTGGAAGAGTTCTTGGAAAAGACAAATGTCTAATGACTTGACAGAGAGAAAGAGAGAGAGTGAGGTTGGGGGAGGAGGAACAGCTTAGGGCTGAGTATCATTGGCAGAGTGTGGTGAGCCCCAGGGAACCTGTGGACAGAGCTGGTTGCCCTCATGGCCACACTGGAAAATTTTTAGAGCAAATTTTGGGATCTAGATGGTTCCACTGTCTCATTTTCACTTCATCCTGGTCTTAAGAATAATGCTTCTAAATAGGCCTCACTGGGGGAAGGGAGGGCAGCATCTAAGTGGGTAGAAAGTCTGTGCTTGAGTGTGGTAATAGGCATAACTTGCGGTTTCTGTCCCTGTGCTGGCGATTAGGGAAGTTCCAGACCTTGTGATCACTATGTCAGAGGTGCACGTAACAGGAGAGAGCCCCAGATGAAACAGAGAGAAGGAAGCTACTTAGGATACATGGTAGTCATTGGGTCAAGGAGAATCACAGACATAAGATGAAGGGGTCACCAAGGGTCAGCCCCAGCACTAGGACTGTGTTCATTATTGCTATTACCATCTACCATCTGAGGGACAGAATCACTTCTGAATGTCCCTCTTTACTCTTTACATGGTGACTCAGGCTTGAAAAGGGAGTTGTTTGAATTTTAACTGAGTGGGTGATAGGCATCCTTGAAGGAGAGGGACATGGCAGATTTGCATTTTGAGTAGAAGAGAAAACCCAGAGTGTGGAGGTGACTAGCCAGAGTGACTCGGCTAGTTAGTGGCAGAATCCAAACCTTGTACTCCTGGTTGAAGTTCAACTCTTTTTGCCTGACATGCTACAGCAACTAAACTTGTGGAAATGTGAAGACCATGTGAAGGCGCCATACCCATCAGCCTAAAGGAAGGAGGAAGAAATGCTGGCTTCCAGGTGAGGGACCTCCCCTGTTGATTCCTTAACTCAGCAGAGCTGGTGCTGACAGCCTTCTCACACCTGCAATCTGCCTGGGACTTGACTTGACTCTGGTCAGTACTGAGGTTCACAAGGCTGCTGGAAGGATGCTGTGGTTCTTGGAAATTGAAGCCCTAGTTCTAGCCCCAGCTTGGCTGCTGCCAGCTATGTGCCCTTGGACAAGTCCCTGTACCTCTTTTGACAAGATCAGAGAATTATAACCTTCCTGGCCTGTTGTAAGGCTAGACTCAAACATGTCAAAACAACTGAAAATGGCTTCCCAAATGACAGGAGGTGTGGCTAGTATGAAATATTCAGCAGGAAGGCCTGACTAGAAGAAGCCAGTCCCCCTTCTCCTGCTTGTTTGTGTACATTCAGCTGGCCTCTCAAGACTGTCTGTTGTGCTGAGCCCCGTCCAGGATGATTGAGGCCTTCAACTGACCTTGTCAGAAAAGGTGAAGATCTAGTTCATGGTCATTGCTTTGTGAACTTGGGATGCAACAGGTTAGGAACAGAACATTGATTAAAAAGGAAAACAATATCTCATGTCATTTCAAGAAACAGTGTGTCTTGCCTCTCTAGTCCAGATGACTTTCACTTCTCCAGTTTTTAGGGATGTCATTTCCCTTCAATTCTAAACTTAACAGCATTCTGAACCCTCATCCCACAAATGTAGGAAGTCCCTGTGCTCTTCTGTTTCCATTCCCAGGGGACTTGTGGGGTTGTCAGGGAAGCTTCACGTGCCCAAAGTCATTCTGGCAATCTCAGAGCTTGTCTCTTAGCATCTCGTGATGGTAGCCTCTGGGCTATAGGTGGTCACTTCAAGTGTGGACAAAGGGGCCATAAGATTTTTAAATGCTGCTGGAGGCTTGTTAATTACAAAGTACCAAAGAGATCGTTTAAAACTACTCCAAGAAGTAGCCACTTGGAGCCCCCACCAATTCAGAACCATTCTGAAAACCTTCCTTAAGTTTCTGGCAGTTACTTGGAAGGAAGAGACCAGCTAACTTTCTACCTTTGGAAATCTCCAGGGCTCTTTGAACAATTATCTAATCCCCAAATAAGAGTAGTCCCTCCTTCCCCTGCTTAAAGTACACTTACTATTTTTCCTATGAGAAGATTTACACCAGGAATATCAATATCCCTCAAGGGAAATTCCTAGTGCTGCCTCAAAGATATGTTGCTGGTATGTCTTCTTCAGTCTGCCCTAGGCCTAGATAACAGCACAGGTGGGACCACAGTTGCATGACACAATCCAGGGCCTTGCCACAGTCGTTCCTCCGAGGTAAAGAGACCAGGTCCTCTTGCTTCTCCTGCCCTTGTCTAGCCTCCTGGTCTTCTGTGAGCAATATCTGGACAAAGAACAACAATTTTCAGATATGGGATGGGGCAGTCTAAACTCAGACTTGGGGAAAACTTGTTTCTCTAACTCCTCAAGGTCATGGTTCTGCTAAGGAGATACTCAGTTGACATTGCCAAAAAGAACCTTTAACATCTCGGTCTAGGGCACCTGCTTTGGATGCACTACTGATGCCCAGGGCTTTGCCCAAAATGATGGGCATGGACTTACTTTATATTGACATGCCTAAGAAGGTTCACAGGACAGAGAGAGGCTTCCATCTGAAGACAAATCCTAATTATTACTTGGTGATGCAGAAATTGCTTTAACCCCTTGAATCACAGTTTCTTAGCTTTAAGAATGTCAAGACCTCTGGTAGAAGCAAGAGTGCTGGATGGGAAGACCTGAAACTGGGGTTCAAGTCTCAGGTTGTCAGTTGTTGGTTGTAACTTTGGGCAAGTCACAAATTCCCCAGGTTTCAGATTTCTTAGCTGCAAAGTGAGGATGACACCTTTTCTTCCAACCTGTTGGGGTTGTTGAAGATAAACGTAAGAAAACATTTGTTAAGTACCCATGCCTAGGCACTGTGGGATACAAAAATTAGTCAGACATTGGCCTTTTGGGGTGCATGTACTTTCAGGGGATTTAGAACTATAATAAACAACTTTGATCTGATATCAAAAGGATCAGCTTAGATATAAACTGCTTTGTAAACGCCAAGGTGTAATACCTATGCAAGGTGAGTATTGGTACAGCCTTATTTATTTATTTATTTATTTATTTATTTATTTAATGGATTGGGTCTCCTTTCTGTTTGCTGCCAAACCAAGCACATTTTGACCAGCCCACAACTTGAAATCTGTTCTCTGTGTCTCTCATGGCTCTAGGAGGTCTCAAAGTCCCCATTGAATCCTGAAATCCTTGCATGGACATCAATTCCTCTGTCCCCTTGCTTCTGTTTCAGCACTTTTCCCAGAACATATTGGAAATAAGGCTTTATGTTATTTCAAAGAATTAGTAATAAGGACAAGCAGTGGTAACGAGGTCAGCTGGGGGTGGTGAGTGCTAAGTGTGCACATGCCCATCACTCAGGGGTATGGGAGGGGGCATGGAAAAGGGAAGCTCTCCAGTCTAGGATGCAGTTGTAGTTCTTACAATTTATAAGAAAAGGAAAGTCAGAGAAGGAGAATTCATTCACATAACAGCAGGTTCACACCTCACCCTCAGGCTCATTCTGTGGCCATCTGACCTTTGAGGACATGGAAACAAGTTGGTTGATGCTTTTCTCACCTTCTTCCAAACTCTTTCACAAGTCAATATTGGGGTGGCTGATGCAGGTAGGCCCTGCTGGGCTCTGGTAACCAGTGATGTCCTTTCTGTTCTCAGTAACCTGCCCTTCTCTCCTACCCCAGGCCCTCTTCTCAGGACACCAAGGAACCCAAGTAGGAAATTCTCAGGACCTACAGAAGAAAAATTAGCATTTATTTATAGCTTTTTGGAATTATTGTGTATGTGGGGTTATTTTTACATCTCTAAAAACTTTGATTTGGTAAATAAATTTTTAACACGTAAAATGATTTGATTAACAAATGTTCATAAATACATAGATTTTATCAACATTTTGATACATAGTATAAAATTCCAAATAGGTCATTCATGTTTAATATTATAGATTATAAAAGTCCTAAACCTAATTTCAGAAAGCTGAAATAAACAAATGCTCTGAAGTTCATGAAATTCTTATAAGTGTTCTCTACTTGTGTCCAATTAATAAATTAACAGAAGGGTTTCCACGTGAGTACTAGATGCTTGCCCACCCATTGTTTCCAGGAAATGCTCCCTGTTCAGCCTCAAAATGAGATACTTCTCTGGCTCCTGGTTTAGTAGCCTCTTTCACACCATGTTCTTGAGCCCAGGACTTTCTCCTTTCTTCCACTCCATTTAGTTTTTCTTCCCAGGCCAACTCTGGTCACCACATGCTGAAGCATGAGTTGGGAACTCAGCTCCCTTGAAGCCCTAGTTTGATGACAAAATCCATAATGCCACATCTGCCTCTTGGCTCCTTCCCTTGTGGGCCAACAGCTCAAATCTGCTAACAGTCATTGAATACTTGCTATGTGTCAGCCACTGTGTTAAGCGCTAAGGTACACAAATGGAAAAGATACTGTTTGCCTTGGAGGAGGTTTAGTTTGAAGGAGAGAAGGAGTGGAAACCCAGCATTTATTGTCATGCTGGGTAATGTGATCTTATCACTTAATTAGATCCTATGTGAGGTATTCTTTTCCCATTTTACAGAGAAAGAAATTGAATCTCAGAGAGGTTATATGATTTACCCTAGGTTACTCAGCAAATGGGTACAGTTCAGGTCTGCCTGACTTTGCCATACCATATTCTTTCTCCTCTCCACTGCTACTTACCCACACCAGCCCCAGACAAAAAGAAGATGGGATGATTCCAGCTGTGGGCCAGTTTATACAGGCTGCCAGCCAATGACCTAGGTTAGGACCTGCTAATTGGGAATTAGGCAGGAATTTGATGAGACTATGTTCCCCTGCCAGAAACCCAGCATCCAAGGCAGCCAGGGTGAGGTCTGTGATAATCTGGGGATGCCAGGCCTCTCAGATCCTGTGGGTTTGAGAATGACTAGAAGCCCTAAGAAATGCCCCAGTGGGGGTTGTGCTTGGCACTGAGTCCTGCAGAAGAGATGTCTGGGCTGACTGCTTTGGGAATAAGGCCTTAATCATTGTTTCCTGAAGTTCCCAGCTGATGCCTTTCACCTCAAAACCTCCATTTCCTCCCAGAAAAAAAGGCCCTCTGGAAATGTTTATTCATTCAGCAGTCATTGATTGACTACCCATGTATCAGGCTTCACTACAGGCACACAAAGTCACCCAAACCCCTTATGCATGGAGTGTCATTCTAGTGGGAGGAAACAGATATAAATAGTCATCTGTCATATAAATAAAATAAATGTGTAGTATGTCAGATGTTGACAAGTGCTCCAGAGAACAACACAGTAAGAAAGAAGCAGAGGGAAGGGGGTGAATTGTTATGGTGTTAAATAGGATAGTCAGGGAAGGCCTTAACAGTAGATGGCATTTGTACAAGGACCTGAGGATATGTGGCTAAAGAGCAGTCCAGGAAGAGGGAATAGCAAGCTCAAAGGCCCTGGGGTGAGAGCGTGCCTCTTATTTTGGGGAATGTGTGGGGCTGGAGGCTAGTGAATGAGGCTCACCTAGCTATTGGTTGGATTGTTCTTGGGGATGGGAGAGTGTTCCAGTGGCTAACAAGAGGACTTGAGAACTCTCAACCTGTCTCTCACATCCTCCTGAAAGTACTCATTGGGAAAGGGGTGGGAGCAGCCTGAATCTGGGCTTTTTCCTGTATCTTTGGCCTGCTTCCCACATCTGAGTAAAATACATTTCCCCTGTGTACTCATACCCTAGCCTTTTACCCTCACCCTTTCTTCTCTTCTTAATTCTCCCCTTTCTTTTTCCTTTATGCAATTCTTCCCCCTCCTCCAAATGTGAAGTGTCTCCTCATGGAGGTGGATGAGAGGAAGGATGGGGGATGGGGTTAGAGCAAGGAGGATGGTAAAGTTGGGAGGGGTGTTAGTTTTAGTGTGTGTGTGTGGAGGGGATGCTGCTGGCTGGCTTAAAACAACAGAAGCTTATCCTCTCACAGCTCTGTAGGTAAGAAGTTTGAAGTTGGTTTCCCTAGGCTGAAATCAAGGTGCTGGAAGGGCCACATTGCCTCTGAAGGCTGTGGAGGAGAATCCATCCTGCCCCTCTGGCTTCTGGTGGCTGCATCACTCCATTCTTTATCGCCATCCTGTCTCCTTTTCCTCTGTGTGTGCATCATATTTCCCTCTGTCTCTTTTTGATAACAAACATTTCTTAAGGGCCTAAATGTGATTGCATTTAGAAGTCACTCTGATAATCCAGAATAATCTCCAACCTCAAGATCTTTAGTTTAATCACATCTGCAAAGACTCTGTTTCTATATAAGGTATTGTCCACAGGTTCTAGAAATTAGGACATAGACACCTTCTGGGAAACCATTTTTCATTCTGCCACCAAGGAGGATAGTTTTTCAATGTTCATTTCTATGTTCGTTTAATCAGTCCTTTATTCAACATGATTATTGAACATTTAGCAGGATACTGGTAATATACTGTGAGCAAGGTGGAGCCTTCCTGGAGCTTACAGTTTAGAAGGGGAGATGGCTATTAACCAAATAGTCACCTCCCCCAAAAATGTAAAATTGCAACTAGGTGCTGTGAGAGTTTGTAATTGGGACTTGCCTTGGTAAGACAGGTCCAAGAAACCTTCCATGAGGAGTTGCTGCTTGAAGTGAAATCTGAGGGAACCAGGTAAAGAGGAGAGAGGAGGTGTTTCACACAGAACAACAGATGGCAGACTAGTGGGATGTGCTGAGCTTGGGGTAAGGCCATTGGGAAGAGGGGTCTGGGTTTCAGGATCTGTGTAAGTGTCAATATGGTGTGCCTGCTTCCTTCCCACCATTGACAACAGAGCTAGCTTGTGGCCACTGCTGGGTATCCAGGGACTTCCTTCTTGTTCCCTGCTCAGAACCCATCCTTTAACTTCCTGCCCTGTGTGGCATGTGTTTCAGCAAGGAAAGCCCCCAAGCTTGGTGTTAGAGGCAGACCTCTAAACTTTGGTCAATAAAACTTTTGTAAGAGCCTGCTGTGTGGCAGACATTGTGTTGTGAATCACAGAAAATAGGATGAGAAAATGACATTATTCTAGTGCTTGAGACAAGAGATTGTAGAGCAGAGGGAAAAGCATTACGGATTAAGTGCTGAACAGTCTGTCAACCTGGGTTGACTTTTACTTCTGCTACTTACTGGCTGTGTGATCTTAGGAGAATAACTTTGCCCTTCTGTGCCTCAGTCCCTTTCAGGATCACCTAACTCAGGTCGACAAACATTTCATGTAACCCCACTGTGTGCTAGGTAGTAGGCTAGATGCTGACAACCCTCAGAGACGTGTGACTAGGAGCAGACCCTGAGGTTGGTTGTTTCCTCTATTGGGACTCCAGCTCTAGGTCTGCTGCCTACACTGCCTGATCCAAAAGGGTTCTCAGGGCACATGCTGCCAAGTGCTTCCTGCACAGGGGCCCACACCTAGTACAGACCTCCAGGAGGAGGTAATCAGAGAGAGGAGTTGTGTGCCCTGGTATGGTGGACCCATCTAGCCTTCCTCCTGCCCCCTTTTCCCTTCTTCTGCAGAACATTCAACACCATCTACAGAGAACCTTTCTTGATAAACAGTAGTGGTGTTAGTCTTCCTAAATGACCCCCAACTTTGCAAAGTACTATTTGACCAACAATTTTCAACTACAACTTTGTTTATTGACCACTATTGTCAAGCACCATTGTTCAATTTAAAAAAAAAAAAAATAATGGCAGTGACCCTCTCCTTTCCCATTGAACCATTTGTGTAAAAAGGCCAGGGTGGAGTTAAACAATTTGCCAGCTCACTCACTGTACCATATTTGGCAAATCACCTTACATCTCTAAGCCTCAGTTTCTGTGGCAATATGAGGATATAAATACTTATCTTGCTATCTTTCTAGGATTTGTAAAAATCAAATGAGATTTTGCCCCCAATCCTGTTTTTACCCCACTGTATAGCTCAATAAGAGGCCTAGTTAGGGATGGGGACGAGGAGGGAAAGACTGGGAGTGTTGAGTAGTTGAACTCTCTATAGTTGTTACCAGGCTGTTGTGGGGACAGGGAGCCAGAAATTGTCTTGTTTGGTTTCTTTTCCAACCATAGTGGCTTTTGAGTTTTCAACTCCCTCCCTGATCTCTCTCACCTTTTAACATCTGGGTGGGGGATTTTGTTCAGAGTGTGAAACAGACTTCTAGCTCTCTCAGGTCTTCATAGCTGTGAGGTGTTATTTGTCCTTCAGTGAGGAGGGCACTCTGTGTGGGCAGAGGCATTGGATTGTGACCCCTTCTGCCCTGGGACTGTTCTAATGGCTAGGGGCTTGCCATCTGTGCCTTAGAGTTCAGACATCCATGAAAAATTGTGGAACTGAATCCTGGTGTAGGCTCTGGTGCAAACTGATATGAGCAGCCAGTTACTATACAACCAGTCATAGCAGGGAAGGGAGGATAGAAAACCTTTGAGAAGGGCTGAGAAATGTGTTAAGGAGAGGATTCGGAGCAGGGCTCACCTAGCAGCATTAACCTGGGTGAACAAAGAATGTAAGGAACTTTACTCCAATTTTTAGGTTATGGTATGGTGGCTCACAAGCAGAGTAGCTGAGTCTCAGTCTCTTTATCCATGAAATGGGTATGATAATGTTTATTGCATAAGGTCATTGCAAGGATTAAATGAAATAAGATACGCAAAAGATGTGTCCAATGAATGTTACATATGGGAAGATCCAGTTCAGGTAATAGTGAAATAGTTTATATTGGAATAACCCTCTGGCTGATAACAGTGATAACTCTGAATGAAATATATAAACATCCCACCTAGGAGAAGAGATAATCTCCCATGCAGAACAATTTAAAATTATTTATGTAAATACTATACCTTCAATAAGAAGTGAGCATCACTCCTTACTTCTTAAGTGTGAACTGCACATAGTAACTTTCTTCCAAAAAGGCCATGTCGTATGAGAAGTGGGGAAGGAGTAACTTTACAGTGGAGAAATCTGACAAACACAAATTCAGCCAGGTGATCAAGGTCAACAGCAAAAGTGATTATTCATATTGATAGTACCTACCCTTGATATGACGTGATGAAAATAGCAGTTAATCTTTGTAGCCTTCCTCCCAAAACTTGGTAATCCCGGTATAACTACGAAGAAAACATCAGGGGGACAGAGGGGAGCAAAAAGGGGATGGATGTAATACAACAACAATAAAATTTATTAAAAAAAAAAAAAGAAAACATCAAACAAATTTCAGTAGAGGGAAATTTTATGAAATCCCTAACCCAACCTGTAAAAACTGTGAAGGTCATTGAAAACAAAGAAAGTCTGACTAACTGTCAGCCAAGAGGAGCGTAGGGAGACATGATGACTGTTTGTTATGTGACATGACAACTAATATAATTTAGTACCCTGGATGAGGTTCTGGAACAGATAAAGCACATTAGGTAAAAGCTAAGGAAATATTTTAAAAGGTATGGGCTTTAGTTAATAAAATGTATCAACATCGAATCATCAATTGTAATAAAATATTCTCATATTAATAATAGGGAAACTGGGTGTAGGCATAATGAAACCCTCTGTACTACATTCTTAATTTTTTGTAAATCTTAAATTATTTAAAGAGATAAAATCTATTAAGACATGTATCTATATCTAGATATACATATATATTTATGAAAACATTTATGAAAATGCATTAACAATTAATGAGGCTGTGTAAAATATGTAGTTCTTCATATTTTCTTTGCAACTCTTCTAGCAGTTTGAAGTACTTTATTTTTTATATAATCTGCAAAAACAAATAAACAAATAAAAATAACCCCCAATTATTTTTGAAGGACCAGAATCCAGGGGTCATGTTATTTGAAAGGAGGAACTCAAACGGTAAGGTCCCTGAAAGCTTTTCCCAATTCATGGGGGAATATAGGGCACTCAAGTCCACATAAGAATGAGTCTTATTGGGTTGATCAGGGTTCAAAGCTACTAGAGCAGCTAGAAATTACAAAGAAAAACTTGGGGAACAAAGGGAGCCACAGAATACAGAGCCCCAAATCTGCCTACAAATTTTTAAAAAATCTTTATTTGACTCCTATACTGTACCTACACAGTGAGACTTCAGGGATTCAGTAGGGAGATGAAATTCGGTTTCCTTTTGAATATCAGAAAATTCCAATTTTTCATGTACTCTTAGTTTTATTAAACTTCATGGGTTTTACTTTGAGGAATTTATCTATTCCATACAAATTGTCAAATTTATTAGAATAAAACTGCTCAAAATATAGCTGCATTATTATATATTATCTGTAGAATCTGTAGTAATGTCACAGTTTTATTCATTCCTGATATTAATAATCTATGTTTTTTTTTTAAATAAATCTTACTAGATGTTTATAAAACTTATTAATCTTTTCAAAGCGTCAACTTTTGGAGATATATATATATATATACATATATATATATATAAAACCATTTTAAAAAGTATAATTGACATACAGTATTATAATAGTTTTAGGTGTATAACATAATGATTCAAATTTTATGTGTTGAAAAATTGTGATGAAAATAAGTCTAGTTAACATTCATCACAAAACATAGTTACAGAATTTTTCTTGTGTTGAGAACGTTTTCTTGTTGTTGTTGTTGTATTACATCCATCACCTTTTTGCTCCCCTCCATCCCCGTCCCCACCCACCCATCACCCCCAAAGTCAATCCCACTTGTTGTCCATGTCCATGGTTCCTTTATACTAGGTTCTTGTCTAAACTGCTCCCCTTCCTTGCCTCTTCCTCCCCCCTCCCCCCAACCGCCTTCCCCCAGACAACTGAAGGCCTATTCACTGTATTCATATATCTGGTTCTGTTTTGCATGTTGTTAGTTTTGTTAATTATTGTCCTGTAATGGGTGAGATCATATGGTATTTGCCCTTCACTGACTGGCTTATTTCACTAAGCATAATATTTTCTAGTTCCATCCATGTTGCTGCAAAGGTTAGGAGTTCCTTCTTTCTTTCTGCTGCGTAGTATTCCATTGTGTAAATGTACCAAAGTTTTTTGATCCAATCATCCACTGATGGGCACTTAGGCTGTTTCCAGCACTTGGCTATTGTAAATAGTGCTGCTATGAACAGAGGTGTACATAGGTTCTTATGAATTGGTGTTTCAGGATTCTTTGGGTATAGTCTAAGTAGTGGAATCACTGGATCAAAAGGCAGTTCCATTTTTAGTTTTTTAAGGAAACCCTATACTGTTTTCCACAGTGGTTGCACCAGCCTACATTCCCACCAACAGTGTATGAGGGTTCCCTTTGCCCCGCATCCTCGCCAACACTTGTTGTTTGTTGATTTGCTGATGATTGCCATTCTGACAGGTGTGAGGTGGTATCTTATTGTGGTTTTAATTTGCATCTCTCTGATGACTAGTGATGTTGAGCATTCTTTCATATGCCTCTGGGCCCTTTGTA